>OY747719.1:45394762-45547262 GCA_963556495.2 Valencia hispanica | reverse complement strand
AGCAAAGGTTCTGGTCCAGTTCTACGAACAAAGGATCTGTCAAGACTTCATAGTGAAGAAGTCAGAAAAATATTCCTTCCTTCCTTCCTTCCTTCCTTCCTTCCTTCCTTCCTTCCTTCTTCCTTGTGTCCTTCCTCCCTTTCTTTCCTTTTTGTGTCCTTCCTTTCTTCTTTCCTTACGTGTTTCCTTCCTTCCTTCCTTCCTTCCTTCCTTCCTTCCTTCCTTCCTTCCTTCCTTCCTTCCTTCCTTCCTTCCTTCCTTTGTGTCCTTCCTTTCTTCTTTCCTTACGTGTTTCCTACCTTTTTTCCTTCCTTCCTTCCTTCCTTCCTTCCTTCCTTCCTTCCTTCCTTCCTTCCTTCCTTCCTTCCTTCCTTCCTTCCTTCCTTCCTTCCTTCCGTCCTTCCTTCCGTCCTTCCTTCCTTCCTTCCTTCCTTCCTTCCTTCCTTCCTTCCTTTTCTTTTGTGTCCTTCCTCCCTTTCTTTCCTTTTTGTGTCCTTCCTTTCTTCTTTCCTTACGTGTTTCCTACCTTTTTTCCTTCCTTCCTTCCTTCCTTCCTTCCTTCCTTCCTTCCTTCCTTCCTTCCTTCCTTCCTTCCTTCCTTCCTTCCTTCCTTCTGTCTTTCCTTCCTTCCTTCCATTTCTTTTGTGTCCTTCCTCCCTTTTCTTTCCTTTTTGTGTCCTTCCTTCCTTCCTTCCTTCCTTCCTTACGTGTTTCCTACCTTTTTTCCTTCCTTCCTTCCTTCCTTCCTTCCGTCGTTCCTTCCTTCCTTCCTTCCTTCCTTCCTTCCTTCCATTTCTTTTGTGTCCTTCCTCTCTTTTCTTTCCTTTTTGTGTCCTTCCTTCCTTCCTTCCTTCTGTGTTTCCTACCTTTTTTTCTTCCTTCCTCCCTTCCTTCCTTCCATTTCTTTTGTGTCCTTCCTCCCTTTTCTTTCCTTTTTGTGTCCTTCCTTCCTTCCTTCCTTCCTTATGTGTTTCCTACCTTTTTTCCCTTCCTTCCTTCCTTCCTTCGTTAGCCTCTTCAGCTCATCTTCCTCACTCTTCATTAACGATTCTTAACGAGTTTCACTAATTAAAACCTGCTGCCTCTGTGTAGCACATTGAGTCAGTCAGCCTGAGTTCACTTGTCCTTCATGTTGCCTCGGTCCTCCTCACCTGTAGTTACCGTGGTAACAGCAGCATCCTTCAAATCAAGGCCGGAGCTTATTGACTGCTCTGCATCGAGAGCGTGTTGAGATGAGAACTGTGAGGCGGATCTGAGCAGAAGCAGGAGCTTCTGTTTCTGGTTTGATCCGTTGACCATCCGACACATTTTCCACCCAGAGATCAGCTGTTTCCTTTTTCTGACCGACGGGGCGATCACTCGCTCCAACGGTTCGCAGTGACTCCCATCAATTACAGTTTAAACTTGACCCGCTGACCGCTGACTCAGCAGCTCTGTGACGGGCCAATAGAATCCAGTCAGGGAGTCACAGCCAAACAGCCGAGCTGCAGCTCAACAAGCAATGCCTTACATTTAGAAAGAATCCGGCTGGTTTCCTAAGAGTTTAAAAGAATACAGCCGAGGTAGGACTCCACAAATGTTCCTCTTTCCAACTTGATGTTTCCTTCATGTCAAACAAATATACACTGAAATAAAAATCCTTTTCTGGAAACTTCTAAGCACACATCTTTTCTCTGTAGATCCTCTGAATCCTTCAGGTTTCTTTGCTGCTGCGCCAGTTTCTCTTGGACTGAGGCCTTGAGACGGTTTGGACCTCTCCTTTGTTCCCCTGGTGAAATGTTTTGGGTCTTTGTCACCTTTGAAGACCCTTCTACAATCAATCCTCTTGTTGAAGGTTTTACAGCACAGGGCAGTCAGTGAGCTGAAGTTATCTGGTACCCTGAGCATTAAAACAGCAAGTTGATGCAGAAAAACAACCATCAGACCAACATTCCCGGTGTCATAATTTCATGGTTATTTAACATTAGCTTTTAAAATAAGACAGGCAAATACTTTTGAAGCTTGTGTACCAACCAAGTTTAACATTTGAGTCCTCAACCAGTAGCTTTAATATCAAGTGATAGGTTTATTTATCGACTCCAGCTAAAGTTGTGTTGTTGTGTCGTTGCGATACTCTGGACCGTGCAAACCTCTCTGATGGACTTCATGACCGTCTTCAGGTTCGGGTGATGGTCCGCATCTGCTCGGCCCACAGCGGCGAGTCCTCGGAGTCTATGTCCTTCCTGAAGGTGGACGGAAGGAAAAAGCAGCTCACGTTAATCGAGGCGTCGAACGGCGGGAACTCTGCCTCCTCTCAGAGACGATCTACCGCCGCCGCACCAAAGACCTTCACCTTCGACGCCGTCTTCACTCAGGATGCCTCACAGGTGGGAGAAGCTCCTAAAAACTCCTTTGTTTTCCTCTTCATCATCAAACTCACTACCTTAATCTGAGCATGTCTGGATGTTTGAGGTGGGAACAGTTAAATCGTCAATAAGTGGGAAACTTGTGCAGCAAACTTGAGCTGCAAATCTAAATTCAGAGCACACAATTTGAGGTCTTCATCAGCGAGGTGCCACGCTACTGCAGACTGTTTATCCCCAGAGAGAGACGGCAGCAGAAGATGCAGATAGATCAGTGGCTGACAGTGAAGGAGTTTGTGTCAGATAACGTCTGATGTGGAGCAGCAGAGCAGAGCAAAGCTGTCAGGAAGCAGCAGATACATTTATTCCTAACTCACATTGTGACTTTTTAACCTTTCCTCCTTGTTATGCATATTAACACCCATGTTTGCATATTATGCATGCATAAAAAAACAGAAGTGTTGCATCATGTTGTGACATAAACTGTGATCATGAAAGTTAAATCACCTAAATATGACCTCAGCTAAAGTTCTGCACGTTGAAAGCCGTTAAAATATTTAAAAACAGCAGTTTATCTGTGCTGATCCTCAAGCTCCGCCTTTTATGTTTTGTGAAGAATCCCAAAAAATATTAAAGACTCCACGTGGCTGGCTTATTTTCCAGAAATGAGTTTTAAACGTCAACTTTCTGTATTGTAAAAATAAGGGGCTTTGAAAGGTTATAAAGGACTGTCGAGTGTTTGCATTGATTTCCACCAGTGTTGGTCTTTCACACTTAACAGGAACTAGTTTTATACTCAGTCTAGCCAGGGTAAAATGAACTGGTTCAGATTCATAGTTCACCACATAACAGTTCATAGCTCCAATTTGAAATAGTGCATCACTAGTTGGGTTGGAGGGACGATGTGGGGGAAGAGGGGAGGGTATGTCTGAATTCAGTTGACCTGTGGTCACTGGTTGCTCTGTAAACATAAGCATGTCATATCATCATAAACCTCAGAATCTCAGCTAAAACCTCATAAATGTATAGGTTTCCCTGGTGACATCAAAACCTAGAAAAATTAACAAGCAATTAAAAGGCAAGGCAATTTTATTTGTATAGCACACTTTCAACAGCAGGGTAATTCAAGGTGCTTTACATGATTTGGTGGTTTAAAAAAACACATGGAACATTGGAAATTAAAAGTAAAAGAAACACACATTACACATGATACACAATGAAGCAAGAGAAAGATTACAAAAGCAAGAGAGCATGAACACATTTCATACATATGACATCAAGCATTTACTCGAAGGCAATTCTAAACAGATGGGTTTTTAGTCTCGATTTAAAGCAGCTCAGAGTTTCAGCAGCTCTGCACTCGTCAGGAAGTTTGTTCCAGATAAAGGGAGCATAAAAACTGAAAGCTGCTTCTCCATGTTTAGTTCTGAGTCTAGGGATGTTTAGTAGGTTAGAGTTGGAGGACCTGAGTGGTCTTGGTGGTTGGTACTGTGACAACAGGTCTTCAACATACTTTGGTGCTAAGCCATTCAATGATTTATAAACTAGTAAAAGTATCTAGAAGTCTATTCTCTGAGCTACAGGGAGCCGGTGTAAGGACTTTAGAACTGGGGTGATGTGCTCTACTTTCCTGGTTCTAGTGAAGAACACGAGCAGCAGCGTTCTGGATCAGCTGCAGCTGTCTGATTGACTTTTTAGGCAGACCTGTCAAGATGCTGTTGCAGTAATCAATCCGACTAAAGATAAACGCATGGATGAGTTTTTCTAGGTCGTGTTGCAACATCAGTCGTTTAATCCTAGAAATGTTCTTCAGGTGATAGAAGGCTGACCTTGTTATTGCCTTTATGTGACCCTGGAGGTTCAGGTCTGAGTCCATTACTACACCTAGGTTTCGAGCCTGATCAGTAGTTTCTAGCTGTATTAACTGAAGTTGTGTGCTGACTCTTGATCGTTCCTCCTTGGGTCCAAAAAAAATTACTTCAGTTTTGTTTCTATTCAGCTGGAGAAAGTTATGGCACATCCATCCATTTATTTGGTCAATGCATTGATTTAGCGTTTGAATGGGTTCAGAGTCACCTGGTGACATTGTAATTTAGAGCTGTCATCCGCGTAGTTATGGTAGCTAGTGTTATTGGTTGCTAAAATTTTCCTTAGTGGGAGCATGTAGATATTAAATAAGAGGGGCCCCAGGATGGAGCCCTGGGGCACCCCACATGTGATTTCTGTTCGTTCTGATGAAAAGTTTCCTATTGAAACATAGAAGTCCCTGTTCTTCAGGTAAGACTCGAACCAGCCAAGTAGTGTACCAGAGAGTCCGACCCAGCTCTCCAGTCGTTCCAATAAAATATCATGATCAACACTGAGGTCCAACAGAACCAGCACTGTGGTTCTACCACAGTCTGTATTTATGCGGATGTCATTGAACACTTTGACGAGGGCAGTCTCTGTGCTGTGGTGAGCACGGAAACCAGACTGAAAAACATCAAAACGGTTTGTCATTGTTAGGAAGCTATTAAACTGCTGAAACACAGCTTTTTCAATAATCTTACTGATGAATGGAAGATTAGAGATTGGCAAGGCAAGGCAAGGCAAGGCAAGGCAAGGCAAGGCAAGGCAAGGCAAGGCAAGGCAAGGCAAGGCAAGGCAAGGCAAGGCAAGGCAAGGCAAGATTATTTGTATAACACAATTCCTGATACAAGACAATTCAAAGTGGTTTACATAAAACATCAAAAGCATTACAGCAGGGTGCAGAAAAAGCAAAAGTACAGGAATAAAAACCATTGGACTGTAGTTCTGCATTAACGTGTTGTCCAGATTTTTCTTCTTTAGCAGTGGTTTAATAACAGCGGTTTTTAAAGCCTGAGGGAGGACACCTGATAGCAGGGAAGAGTTCACTATTTGAACAAGATCAGAACCAATAACAGGAAGAACTTTCTTTAGAAAAGCTGTGGGTAGGATATCAAGACAGCAGGAGGAGGAGCTTAGTTGGATAATAATTTTTTTCACGGCTCTTCTGGTTTAATTCATGGAATTCAGACATTTTCTCTACATTGTTGTTGATTGGGGATGGCACTGGTTGTGGGTTCGATATTGAGGTACAGATTGACCGTCTACTAGTTAGAATCTTTTCAGTGAAAAAGTTGGCAAATTCATTGCAGGCCCTGGTAGAGTTTAGTTCAGGGGCTACTGTCACTAAAGGATTAGTTAGTCTTTCCATTGTTGCAAATCGAATCCGTGCATTATTAATGTTTCTGTTGATGATTTCAGAAAAGAACGATTCCCTAGCATCTTTTATAGTTAGCTGATATCTATTCAGTCTCTCTTTGTAGAGCTCACAGTGAACCTGGAGTCGAGTTTTCCGCCATTTTCTCTCGGCTCGTCGACACTCCCTTTTTTCACTACGTACCAGTGGATTACTTGTCCACGGAGACTTCTTTCTACCTGAGACTACTTTCCCTTTAGTTGGAGCAATGGAATCCATGATGTCTGAGATTTTCGCAAGGAAATTATCTACCAGCTTATTTACTGAGTTGGGAGATGAGGGGGATGTGGTGGAAGGGTAAATACGTTTAAAGGTTTCTACTGAACTGTCCCCTAGAAAACGCTTTTTTATAGTGGTCTTACTGTAGCTGGATAATTTAGCAGAGATGGTACTTTCAAAGAAAATACAGAAATGGTCAGATAATGCAATATTAATTACCGAGATGTTGGAAATATTTAAACCTTTACTGATAATTAAGTCCAGAGTGTGTCCTTTATTGTGTGTTGGTTGTTTGACATGCTGGATCAGGCCGAAGTTGTGGAGAGTATCATCTAATGTTTTTGCTTGTCTATCTTGGGGGTTGTCAGTATGGATGTTAAAATCCCCCACAATGATTAGTTGGTCATAGTCGATACATATTACAGAAAGAAGGTCATTGAAATCATTAAATAAGTTAGAGTTAAGTTTTGGTGTTTTATATAAACTTAGAAATAAAGCTTAGTTAGGCTCATTTATGTGGGTGGCTAGGTATTCAAAAGAATCAAATGTGCCCAGGGTTACCTTTTTAAAGTTCATTGAGTTGTGAAAAATGGTGGCTACACTTCCACCTCCTCTGTGTTTTCTGCTCTCGCTTAAGAAATTGTAATTTGGAGGACTAGATTCTATTAATGAAGTTGTTTCGTTATTTTCATCTAGCCAAGTTTCTGATAAAAAAAGGGCGTGTAAATTATGCTCAGTGATGAAGTCATTGATAAGAAAAGACTTCCCGGATAGAGATCTAATGTTTAATAAAGCTAACTTAAGTATCGTGATGATGGGCAGCTGAACCTTCTGACAGGTTATCAATTTGAGATTTTGTTTAATATGAGAGCGTGTGGTTAACGGTTTATGTTTCCTGCTGCTGATAATCACGGATATAGACTCAGGGGTGCCGGGCGAGTTCTGGGAGACAGTAGGGGGGAGACAGTAGGGGTAGATTTACTGCCCGGTTCCCTCAAATATCAAATATCTGTAATAATCAGTGGGGGGAGGCTCCCAGGGTTATTGACACTAGTCCCAGGGGTTTGGTGTAGTCTAAGTTTAGGTGTTAATTGTGTCCCAAATTTGATTTGCTCGTTCAGTCTGTCTGTAAAGTTTCTAAATGGAGACTCATTTGATGTGGCTGAGTCACAGGAAGATGAAGACTTAATCTCTGATGGTTGTTTATCTATTCGGTCCTGTGGTGTCATCATGACTTGCTGTTTTTGTTCTCTGATATCCATGGGCGCCTCATGGTCAGCTTTTGGGAGCAAGTGTTTTGCTTTCTGATTTTGATAAGAAAAAATGTTTGCTGCTAACAGCTTTACTCCGGCCTTGTTAAGATAACATTGGCCTGCTTTAAACAGATGATTAGCACTTCTAAATACTTTGGAATTATTAATAAATGTGAACGACTTCTCAGCTGATTGTTTCTTCAACCATTTATGGAGCATGCGGAGTCTGCTAAATCTTTCATCTTTCCCTTCAGGGACTGGTCCGCTGATGAGGATTTTTACGTTAAGTCCATCAAGTCTCTGTAGGAGATCAGAAAAGTCTCTCTTCAGAATCTCTGATTGTCTCATCGCGATATCTGCTGATCCAGCGTAAATGACGAGTTTTTCCAAAGTAGGATGTTGGTCCAAGTTTTTCTGGAATTTTTCTGATATTTCTCTCACTGTATTTTTGTAGCAGCTATAAACTCTGGTGTTCTTGCAACAAAAAGCCTCAATTCCATTAATTGATCCGTCTCGTATGATAATCTTTGCTGGGGGGGGCTCTTACTTTGTTATGTGTCCGTTTGATGCGGCTGGGTTTCTCCTGGTGGCTTTGACTGGTCCCGGGGGCTGCGTCATCTTTCGGTTAACTCAGGGCTGTGAATCTGTTTTTAAGCGGGAATCTAAGTGAAGTAATATCTCTTGTTTTTGGCTGAAACCTCTTTTGTTTACTTTTAGCAGAAGCGGCAGTTCTGGGTTCAGCGCTTTCTCTGTGCTGGAGTTTCTTTTGTTTTTTCTTCCTCGGAGAACAGGCTGGGGTTGATGATTCTGTGCGTTTTAAAGCTGGCCAGTCTTCATTAGAGTGCGGAGTTCTGCTGCTCAGGCGCCTGTAGGGAGTCTCTGTGACACGGTTAGACCGATGTAACACCGGGCTGATAAGCTGTTCCCTGTGTGTATTCATCGGTAAAGTTGTGTCGTTTCCATAATCAGCGTGGAGATCAAAATTAATTTCCAGACAACCTCGCTTCATTTCAATGCCCTCAATTCTGTGGACCAGTTTTTCAAAATCATCAGCTGAGCAAAAAGCCATGTTGATAAGTCCATAAAAAAGTAATCCAAGAAGAGATCCGGTCCAATACAGTAACTCCAGGGGCTGGGTAGATAAAGTAACTAAGAAAAGGTTAAGAAAAGAAAACAAGAAAAGCAAACAAAAGAAAATAAAGTGAACGGATCTGGAGAAAGACAGAGAGCAGCTGCTCCTCCTTCAGCAGTCAGGGACACTCAGCAGTTATGAGCAGTTATGCTATTTTGCGATTTTTACGTAAACACATTCAACCGAACCTGTTGGTCACTCCACAGAACAGAACCGAGACAACTCAGCATTCCCTGAAAGCCAGCATCTCACAGATTCCAAAGCTACAAGTTTCATCCCTCTACGACCAAATTTCAGCAAATCAGCAGCAAAATAAGCCCCAAAATATGAGCAAGGTTTGAAAAACAAGAGCATAAGTTCTTCCTTACCTTTGTTTTTTTTCGTGCTGAAAAGAATAACCCACCCTGATATGACTTTATTTCCAGAATATCTACAATAACCAGTGTGCCTTTAGAATAAAAAAGTGAAAAAAACGTAACCTTTTGCCTGTATTCTTACATGTGATTGGAGGAGGCTTGTCTGTCATGTACATTGTGAACGTTCCGCATGCAAACATTTGCTTCGTCCAATTGGCTTTAAAGTTTTGTAACTGCTCTTTTTCACTTCATCGACATGAATCTTTGTACAGGTAATCTCCACGTATTGATTCATGATTTCCTGCAGTTTATATTCTATTGGAAAATATTTTAAAAGGTATTTTATACTGTAACATGAGAGAAAAGTTAGACGAGAATGAAGAATCTTGTAATTTGTCCATGTTCCAGCTACAATTACTTTGGCACAGTAACGTCTGCTGTAATTTTTACACCTCTGATTAAATCTCACAAACATTAGCTTCATTTTGATACCAAGATTGTTTACAGAGAGTTTGTTTTTTTACAGAGAAATACTCAATTCATGTTGGGCATGTCCTATTTGAGCTAGGAGCTTGAAGAGACCCTGTAGCATCTTGGTGTCCTGTTCACGAGTGATGTTAGGAAGCTCTCGATTTACTGGTCTGTCTCATTGATCATGACCCGAAAGAGCGAGTTCCCGGATAAAAAGGCCAAAATGAGCTTCGTCTGGAGAGAGGCAGGAATCTGCCTCAGAGTGAGAGGGGGAGCTCAAAGTAGAGCAGTTGCTTGAGTCAGTTGAGGTGGTTCTGGCAACTGACCAGGAAGCCTTTTGGGCGCCTCCCTTTGGAGGTTTTTTGGGCTTTTCCCATTGGGAGGAGACCCCGGAGAATACCCAGAGGGAATATAGATCCAGTGTGGCTTGGGAAAGGCCTGGAGATCCCCCAGAATGAGCCAGAGGATGTCGCCAGGGAGAGGGATGTCTAGGATTCCCTTTTGGACCTGTTGCCTCCCTAACCTGATCTCAGACAAGATGATGGATGGATGGATGGATGGATGGATGGATGGATGGATGGATGGATGGATGGATGGATGGATGGATGGATGGATGGATGGATGGATGGATGGATGGATGGATGGATGGATGGATGGATGGATGGATGGATGGATGGATGGATGGATTTTAATCTCTGCTGTTGGCTTTGCTCACATAAACAGCATATTTTTAGATATAGATTAGCAAAAAAGAAGATTTTGTATGTTTGTAACTTTTTTACCCCACCTATCACTGATTAATTGTTACAGATGGGGTTTACCCTTTAAACTATTAATGGACATTTAAGAGCTGACAGTTATGTTCAAAAATTGCCAAACACTGAAAGCTGAAGCTGTCTTTGTCATGTTTTGTGGCTTTGAGGTTGGACCAAAATGAAAACTGGAGCTTGGAAGATTGAAAAAAGAATATTTTAATGCCGTTACAGTGGAAAGCCGACGTGAAGACGGAGAACAAACAGGAACTAACAGGAGAAACCAGTAAGGAGAGAGAGAAAGGGAGGAGAACATATACTGGGAGGTTGATTACTGAAACATATGTTTGTTAGGAACAGGTTGCAGCTGTGAGGGGAGACCAGGCCAACTGAGGCAGAGGGAGAGAGAGAGAAGGCACAGAAGGAGCAGGGGAGGAGTAAACACCAACGGAGTTTAAACAGATTTAAACTGTTTGTGCACCGTTAAAAGACGGCGGGATGAACTAAGTTTGCCTTTCAGTCAAAGTTCTCAAAAACTCAAGATCCTCTCATGAATGCATTCATGCACAACACCGTCCTCATGCCACACAATGTTACATGTCATAATGGTGCATCCTTTCTAAAATATTGATTCAGAGAATCTTACATTGTTATGGAAGCGACTGCAGAGATTAAAGCAGCTCTGACTCCTGATAGGCTGAGGTGTGTTCGGGAACAGTGGCAGAGGTCATCCAGTCGGTGGTGAACGGAGCCGATGGCTGCATCTTCTGCTACGGACACGCTAACCTGGGTAAGAACATCACTCTTTTCTTTCTCGCTCCTGCACATCACCTCAGCTAAACAGCATTCCTGCCTCGACCCCTCCCCTTCACAGGGAAGACGTACACCATGATTGGTCGGGACTGCTCCACGCAGAGTCTGGGCGTGGCTCCCACAGCCATCTCCTGGCTCTTCAAGGTGATCGAGGAGCGCAGAGAGAAATCCGGGGCTCGTTTCTCTGTCAGAGTGTCGGCGGTGGAGATCTCCGGTCGTGAGGAGACGCTCACTGATCTCCTGGCTGATCTCTCTTCCTCAGTGGGGGGCCAACAGGAGGTCCCAGGACCAGCTGTGTCCCTGCAGGAGGATCCTGTTTGTGGCTCCCAGGTACTCAAGTAAAAGTGAAAAGCACAGTGCTTTAAAAATATTCCCAGAAGTACCGTCATTTTTGTACTATTTAGCGCACCTGAATTTAAGCAGCACCAGCTAAATTGTAAAGGAAAATACATTTTATACATTTGTAAGCCACACCTGAATTATAAGCAGTATTTTTTCATGTTGTAACATGAGATACTTACACAGAAAGACGGTACACGGAAGATTTTATTTTTATTTGAATTTAAGACATGCTTTTTTATGACGGCACATACACGACAGTAACATGCCTGGTTAGAAAATAAAAAATACTTTAGTCTACCAGAAAGATCATTGGTTGCTATCTTCATCTTCCTCTTGCGCACTAAAGCCAACGTCTCACCAGCAATTCATTGATGCCAAGGTTACGTCCAGTAGCTTATTTCCTTCTTTGACGGCCAGCTCGATTGCCTTTAATTTAAAAGCTGCATCATGTGCATTTATTTGTGTGTTTACCATGATGAGGGTGTACGCATGATGCAGGAAAAAAAAAGTTCAAAATCAAAACTAGTGTCTTCTTTGGCGCATAATCTTTCCCCACATGTCTGTCTCACTTTTGCGCTTCCTGCTATAGTGCCCCCCAGAGGCCGTTAGCTAGTAAAAATCTATAAATTAGCTGCATCGTTGTATAGGACACAGGGTCCAAAGCATGTGAAAAAAAGTAGTCTGAAAATTACATTAGCTCAGCAAAAAAAGAAACGTCCCTTTTTCAGGACTGTGTATTTCAACAATAATGTAAAAATCCAAATAACTTTACAGATCTTCATTGTAAAGGGTTTAAACAATGTTTTCCATGCATGCTCAATTAACCATAATCAATTAATTAACATGCACCTGTGGAATGGTTGTTAAGAGCATTAACAGCTTACAGAAAGTAGGCATTTAAGGTCACAGTTCTAAAAATGCAGGACACTAAAGAGACTTGTCTACAGACTGTGAAAAACAGCCAAAGAAAGATGCCCAGGGTCCCTGCTCATCTAGGTGAACGTGCATTAGGCATGCTGCGGGGAGGCATGAGGACTGCTGATGTGGCTAATGTCCACACTGTGAGACGCCTAAGACAGCGCTACAGGGAGACAGGAAGGACAGCTGATCATCCTCGCAGTGGAAGATCACGTGTAACAACACCTGCACAGGATCGGTACATCCGAATATCACACCTGCGTGGCAGGTACAGGATGGCCACAACAACTGCCCGAGTCACACCAGGAACACACAATCCCTCCATCAGTGCTCAGACTGTCCGCAATAGGCTGAGAGAGGCTGGACTGAGGGCTTGTAGGCCTGTTGTAAGGCAGGTCCTTACCAGACATCACCAGCAACAACGCCGCCTATGGGCACAAACCCACCTTCGCTGGACCAGACAGGAGTGGCAAAAAGTGCTCTTCACTGATGAGTCACGGTTTTGTCTCACATGGGGTGATGGATGGATTCGTGTTTATCGTGGAAGGAATGAGCGTTACACCGAGGCCTGTACCCTGGAGCAGGATGATTTGGAGGTGGGGGGTCCGTCATGGTCTGGGGCGGTATATCACATCACCATCGGACTGAGCTTGTTGTCATTGCAGGCAATCTCAATGCCTTGCGGTACAGGGAAGACATCCTCCTCCCTCATGTGGTACCCTTTATGCAAGCTCATCCGGACATGATCCTCCAGCAGGACAATGCCACCAGCCATACTGCTCATTCTGAGCGTGAGTTTCTGCATGACAGCAATGTCAGTGTTCTGCCATGGCCAGCGAAGAGCCCAGATCTCAATCCCATTGAGCACGTCTGGGACCTGTTGGATCGCAGGGCGAGGGCTAGGGCCATTCCCCCCAGAAATGTCCAGGAACTCGCAAGTGCCTTGGTAGAAGAGTGGGGTAACATCTCACAGCAAGAACTGACAAATCTGGTCTAGTCCATGAGGAGGAGATGCACTGCAGTACTTCAAGCAGCTGGTGGCCACACCAGATACTGACTGGTACTTTTGATTCTGAGCCTCCGTTCATTCAAGGACACATTATTCTATTTCTATGTGGAGGGAGGTGTCTATGTCTATGTCTGTGAAACATTTTTAGTTTATGTCTTATGGTGTTGACTCTTTTAGTGTTTATACAAATATTTACACACATTAAGTTTACTGAATGTAAAAACAGCTGAAAGTCAGAGGACGTTTCTTTTTTTTGCTGAGTTTATTTACTACCCACCTCTGTGTACAACATAAACACAACATAGCACAACCTGACACCACACACAATCCAACATTATGCAACACAACATGATGTCAAAACAATCTAACGTGAATCAGCTTAACGTGAAACTTAGCATGATGCATGGTAGTGCAATGTGGCTAACATGGCCTAGCATAGCACTCTATAATACGATACACCACAGTGCAATACAACACAATGTGAAGCTATGTCAACATGTGACACAGTGTTACATGACAGCAGCATAATGTAGGTTTACGAAACGGAACATGATGTATCTGGGCGCTGACTGCACTCGGTTGGTGCACATTCCCCTAAGTTGCCCCCCGTCTGGGGGTGGTTACCCTATGTGGGGCTCCTCTCTGTTGTACTGTCGGACCTCAGTGCAGCATTAAACACTGTCGACCATGACATACAGGAGAGCTGGGTGGGACTCTCTGGCACAGTACTTGTGTCCTACCTAAAGAACAGGGACTTCTTTGTGTCATTAGACAATTCTTCATCAGAACAGACAGAAATCACACGTGGGGTGCCCCAGGGCTCCATCCTGGAGCCCCTGGTATTTAATATCTACATGCTCCCACTAGCCCAGATTATAACAACCAACATGATTAGCTACCATAACTATGCAAATGATACTCGGCTTTAGATTACGATGTCACCAGGTGACGTTGAACCCATCCAAACCCTAAATAAATGCATCGGGCAAATAAATGGATGGATGGGCCATAACTTTCTCCAGCTGAATAGAAACAAAACAGAAGTAATTATTTTTAGACCTAAAGAGGAACAATCAACAGTCAGCACACAGCTACAGTTAATACAGCTAGAAACTACTGATCAGGCCTGAAATCTAGGTGTAGTAATGGACTCAGACCTGAACCTCCAGGGTCACATAAAGGTCAATAACAAGGTCAGCCTTCTATCACCTGAAGAACATTTCCAGGATTAAAGGACTGATGTTGCAACAAGACCTCGAAAAACTCAGCCATGCGTTTAGCCGGATTAATTACTGCAACAGCGTCTTCACAGGTCTGCCTAAAAAGTCAATCAGACAGCTGCAGCTGATCCAGAACGCTGCTGCTCGTGTTCCTCACTAGAACCAGGAAAGTAGAGCACATCACCCCAGTTCTAAAGTCCTTACACTGGCTCCCTGTAGCTCAGAGAATAGACTTCTAAATACTTTTACTAGTTTATAAATCATTGAATGGCTTAGCACCAAAGTATATTAAAGATCTACTGTTACTATAGCAACCCCCCACAAGACCACTCAGGTCCTCTAATTCCAGTCTACTCAACATCCCTAGAATCAGAACCAAACATGGAGAAGCAGCTTTCAGTTTCTATGCTCCTCTAATCTGCTGTTAGGTAATGCAATTCTAGGTTACAAATTAGCACACACATCTATGCAGCCCCACCTCACACACGTTCAAATGTACATAATCCAGACGGTCGAAGGTCACAGCAACACAGATTTATATTTCATTATGCAACATGTCTGCTCTGATGTCATGATTTAATAAAGTCAATCATGCAATTAGGAGACCATTCCCAGGTATTCTTATTATAGAGCAAAAAATGCTCCATATAGGCAACCAGCTTCTTCATATGCTACGCCTGGAATGCCGAGGCAGGATATGTGGTATAAAACAAGAAATCTGTGTCACATTGTGCCATACTTAGAGCTGAAGGACTTTTTTGTGTGGAGTCCTCCTTTAAACTTACTGGACTCTTCTTCTTGTTCCCTTTTTCCCCTTTTCTCTGTGACCTCCTCTTCACCTCCTGGGACTTCTTCGCTTTCTACAACTGTCCAATTAGTTTGGATCTTCCTCGTTCAGTTTCGCCCTCTTTTATCTCCCCGGGCTCCTTCGGTCTGCCACTTTTTATCTCCTCTCGCTTTAATTTTCTTCTTCTGTCACCGCACACTTTTTTTCCGCTCATACATCCTTATTTTATCAAACCCCATTCTGTCTCATTTTGCCTTTTATCTGTGAGAGGCAGAGGAAAGACTTCTGCTTCGAGCCACAGATGGCTGGAAGATTCAGACGGTTTCATATCAGCGTTGACGTTTTAAAAGCTTCATTTCAACCAGGGTTCAGATAAAGTCAAGAGTTCTTTAAAAGTGGGGGAGTCACAACAGAATGAAGAAATGATTAACCTGAGGAGAAGAACCTACTGCAGCATGTTTTCACCCAATTTCGTCTTTATTGTGATGATGCATATTTCAAGTCAGGTTTCCCAAAACTAAGAACTATTACTCCAGGAGGACCTAATTGCAGAAACGCTTTATTTTTGTATTACATTATTCACCATTTTTCTGCGCTTTCATTGTAGCTACAGAACCAGACGGAGCTCCGTGCGAACAGCGCCGAGAGGGCGGCGTACTTTTTGGACGCCGCTCTGGCAGAGAGGAGGAGCAGCCGCGCCCCGAACAACCAGGACGCCCGGAGGAACTCCCACTTCCTGTTCACGCTTCACCTCTACCAGGAGAGGGCGGACAAGAGCAACAAGGCAACAGGTTAACATAAAACCTGGATAAATTATATGAAACGTTAGCGAGATTTCAGTTAATTAGCATTTTTTGCTTTAAAAATCACAGGATCATCCTTTATTTCAAGTAAAAAGACATGATTTTATCACATTTTTCCTTTTCCACCCGATTTTAAAACAGCAGATTTACTCATTTCAAGAAAGATCAGACAGGGATTGGGATCATCTACAACAGGTAGGTAGAGAACAGGAGAGATTCAGTTTTATACCTCCTGTTTGAAATTTAAATTCAGTTGCTCATAAGGGGAGGGATGCTGATTTTATTTTTCTTTCAGATTCCTGAGACACTTTTTCAGGTCTGCCCAAAAATTTTCCCTGGTACTGGGATCAGAACTTTGTGACGATCTCTCCAAAACTGGACTTTGTTATTTTTAGATCCTCGTTGATGTCTTGAGATGTTACTTCATTATTTCCACACATTGTTCTTCCCTCATTATGCGGTCTACTTTGTGGAAGTCGCCAATCCACAACATGATGCTCCCACCTCCGTACTTCAGATTTGCAAACGTCACGCCCCCCAAACTTGAGGCCTTTATCTGGGGGTGCAGATACAAAGTGTAAATCTAACTTCTGTTTTTGCTAATTAAATGATGGCTTCTTCATTGCTGAGCGTCATTAAAGTCCATGTCTGACAAACTGTTAATTGGAAAAACAGACAATTTTAGATTGAACAGATAAAACTGTATTTATGTGTAATGAAGTGCTACTCAGCTATTCGCTGCTGCATGCAGATGACTTTTAAAGACTTAAAACACCTTTAAAAGCCTTTGAATCAAATCACTCTGCTTTAATTTCATTGCCTGCTACTGGATTTGTTTAAGTTAGAAACATCCTCCAAGGTCTTCGGGATATGTTGAGACTTGCATACACGATAAGACACAATTAAGTCAGAAAACTGGAGATGAAAGTTCGAAAATCTGATGTTTTTGCTTGTTGGGAGTAAAACTGAGAGTCATGAGGAGCAGCAGCTCAGAGCGTCGGGGCTCTCAGGCAGAAATAAAATTCTCCTCTCTGTTGTCCAGCAGCTTTTTAAGCTCCTCCTCTTTCTGCTTGCTGTTTCCTAACACGTAGCTGCTAATTAGCTCCATATCGAGCCCTCTCTCAACAAGATCATTTACAAGCCGGGGGGGCTTCGCTAACACCACCCCCTGCCCACGTCCACCTGTCACAGCGGAGACATTTCCACAGTTCTCAGTGTTTTGCCTTCCACTCCTGGAATACATCTGCACGCCTAACGAGGCCTGATGACTCGCGTCCCGCCGTGTTTATGGCGCGGCGGGCGGAGAAGGGGAGAGCTCGGCTGCTCTCAGCAGTTTCTAAATCCTGCTGATGCAGGCAGTTGAACTTTCACACCCTCATTACTCTGAATTACTGGAATAAGCAGGCAGCCAAAGTGCTGCTGAATATTTATCAGAGCTAATTAGAGACGTTCCCATTTGAAAACAAACCAAAGGAAAATGCTCTAAAGATGTTAAATCTGGAATAAAATCTGGGGGCTTGACTTTGATTGTGTGGGACATCTGGGAGTCCCCTGTGGACACTAAGGAGTCCAAACTGATCCATAACTAGGGTTCTTATTGTCCAGAGGGGAGTGTCCCTGTGTTGATTCGGTTCTGGACATGTGGGACTTGTCAGACTTGGACTTTCTTTGATATATAGTCTCAACTCTTGAGTCACATTCACTTGTAAAGATGCCCAGAGATTTCCTCAGACAGGTACAAATTGACCTGAATGTGTACTCTGGTGTGCGACTGAAGGCTTCTTTATGCTCTACGCCAGGGGTGTCAAACTCCAGTCCTCAAATGCCGGTGTCCTGCAACCTTTAGATGTGTTCCTGGTCCAACTCACCTGAATCAAATGGTTAAATTGCCTCCTCAGCAGGCATTTAGGGTATTTAGGGTTCTGTTGATTACCTATTCATTTGATTCAGGTGTGTTGAAGCAGACACACGTCTAAAAGTTTCAGGACACCGGCCTTTGAGGACTGGATTTTGACACCTGTGCTCTACGCAAATGACGCATTCCGAGCTACGCGTCCGTCGCTTGCGTCTTTTCATGTATAGTTTTGGTAGGATCTCGGCATGTCTGCAGATAAGAAAATGCGTACCCTAGGGGCAGTGTTGGGCCGAAGAAGAGAAAAGACGTAGAAGAAGAACCATTCGAGGACAGGCAAAGAGAAACAAAACAACAGTACAGCCAAACCTAATTTTCCAAACACTGCCATTTACAAAAATGTCTAAACTTTTCTTCTTGTACTACTTTTATGGCGGAACGCAATCAAGACGATGGAGCATTTTCGCCTGTTGGGCGTCTGACATAAGCTCCTCTCCTGGGAGGCTGTCGAACGCAGCACTGCCGCCTGGTGGACGTATGTTCAGCACGCAGGAGGTATAAATATAACCGCATTGTAGATGCACGGAGGCAATTACGTACGAAAGGGGGAGCATAAATGACCCTTTACCTGTACTGTCAGTGAGGTTTTGAACCAGAACCGGTTTTATTCGTGTTCACTTATGGCTGGAGATCCATCTGTCATGTTTTGCAGTTTCATTCACTGGAAAGCAGCTCAAAGTTTGTTCTGGCTTGGAAACGGATCCAATACCTTTTGGACTTTATGAAGTAGTAGCTTATCTTATCTATATAAACATCACTCAGGGCAAAATTGACCTTGCTGATGCCTTAAAGGGGACATATTATGGAAATTTAACTTTTTTCATCCTTCTGTGTTGCCATTTGAGTCTCTACTGCCTCTATAAAGAGTCCAAACATGAATAAAAACCATCGATCCATTTTTTTTGTAATTTTTTGCTATCAAAAAATCTTGTGCTTTTACAAGCTGTTGGAAATAGTTCCTAGTTGTGACATCACAATAAGCGAAATGTGCATATAACCGCCCCTCACCTGTCTAATCCCGCCCACCAATTCCAATTCCATGCCATTCTCATGTGTGGCAAACCCGCAGCCTCGTAACAAGATGGGTGGGCGTGGTCTGCAACTGCTAATTTGCATAAAAGTGACAGAGCCCTTTAAACATCTCATTCTGAACAGGGATTGAAATTGTCCAGAATTGAGCTGGTGAGATCGCTTCATGTGAAAGTGATTTAGTGAAAAAAACTTCATTAACATGTGTACAGACCATAAACCCGTTATAACTTGCTTTAAAAAGGCATGTGTCCCCGTTAATGTGTGAAAACGATCTGCAGTTTGTGGTTTCCTTCTCCCTCTGATGGTCTTCTGAGCCCCTTTTACAAAATGATAAACAATTTAGTAAAATGTGGATTTTTTTGCATGAGAACTGCATATGGACGTTGTTTTCTCGTTGTCCCTTAGTGTCGGGTCGGAGTCGTCTCCACCTCCTGGACCTGGGTAGCTGTGAGACGGACATCAGCAGGACCAGGGAGGGAGGCGGAGGTCAGTGTCTGTCCCTTTCTGCGCTGGGGAACGTCATCCTCGCCCTCTCCAACGGGGCCAAGCACGTCCCCTACAGGTACCTGCCGCACTCTGAGCGTCTCAGTCCATCCACTGAGAGAGGGACCTAATGTCCACTAGGGGACAGCGCTGTTTAAAACCGGATATATTCATCTCTTTGTTCTGCTAACTGACTTGTGTGTTCAGTCCTCTGGGTGTTTGTTGTTGCTTGGTGTGTTTTGATTGGCTGAATGCTTCAACGTTAATTATCAGCTGTTTCATCATCATCGCAGAGGTTTTTTTATTAATTTTCCATTTTATGTTATTTTATTTCAAATTATGGCAAAAAGTTCACTGATTGGTGAGGATGACAAACAGAAGCTTTAGAGATTAATAAAATTGATTTGTGGTCTCTGCTCTGTCGTTAAAGGGACAGTTCCATGTTTTTGAAATTTCCTCATGGCGAGTATTTATATGCAGTCAATAGCTCACCTGGAAAAGTCTTGAAAATGATTTAGGCACTTTCCATCCATCCGCTTTCCATCCATCCATCCATCCATCCATCCGCTTTTCACCCATCCAACCATCTGAGTCCATCCATCCATCCATCCATCCATCCATCCATCCATCCGCTTTCCATCCATCCATCCATCCATCTGCTTTTCACCCATCCAACCATCCGAGTCCATCCATCCATGTGTCCGTCCGTCCATCCATTTATGCAACTGTTCATCTATCCATACATCCATCTGCTTCCCATCCATCCATCTATCCATTTTAAACGTTTTCTATTTAAGGAATCCCAACAGATAGCATCGAGTCATTGACTTGCATTCACTCCTCCTGGAACAACATATTGGGGCAGTAGACAGTCGCCTGCTTTGTCTATTGTCGCAATCCCTGTCTATGAGAAATCCCTCATACTGAGCAAGCATGTGGCAACAGTGGAGAGGAAAAACTCCCCTTTAACATAAAGAAATCTCCAGCAGAACCAGAACCAGAACCAGAACCAGGCTCAGTACAAGCGGCCATCTGCCACGACCGTCTGGGGGTTCAAGAAGACAAAGCAGAGACACAGAAAAAAACTAAAAGATCTGATGTAAGAGTACTTTCTATATTAAAGGAAGTACAAAGTTGATAAAAGGACACGAAGAAGTCCATCCATCCAGTCATCCATTTGTCTAGGAACCTTGTGCAGAAGGCAGCGGACAGAGGGTAACTTTATTTGGTCTTGATGTCTTCATACCTCATGTAGAGATCTTGAACCTGGCCCTGTTTCTTTAACATTTGTACTCCATGCTGCTGCATCAGTGAAATAAGATATTTGGTATAAAATAGTAAAGTAATTAGGTCAAATTCTTTTCCGTATTCATATATCTGAAGCTGACAGAAACTGATTTGCATGAAATAAGCAATAAGAGTCGATCCAGGAGATGCAGATAAAAGCCCAAACTCATAATATTTTCAGCTTTGCTGTTGGTGTTAAATAGAAAACTAAAATAAGCTTAGACTGTAGTATGTAAATCCAGCGGCTATCCCTCAGCAGCTATACTCCAGGTCTCTTCAAAGGCAGCATTTCATTCTGTACATCTGACACAAGATCGGATGTATAGCTCAGTTCAAAGTGCACTTCATGAATGTGAGATGAGACAGTTCTTATTCCTCTTTTTGCCTGTCTGAGTCCAACTTCTGCATGGTGTAATGAACGGTCTCTGGGGTCCTGGGGAGTTTCTCGGGCCCACGAAGCGTCTTCTCCTCTTTCTTTGGGTGTAACGAGGGTTTTCTTGATCTATTATTCAGAGACAGCAAGCTAACCATGCTGCTCAGCGAGTCTCTGGGTAACATCAACTGTCGAACCACCATGATCGCCCACATCTCGGACTCACTGGCGAACTACATGGAGACGCTGACCACGGTGCAGCTGGCGTCCCGCATCCACCGCATGAGGAAGAAGAAATCCAAAGTACTTCATCTTTTATTTAACTTCGCTTCACAGCCTCTTTTAGGGATTATTGCTGAGAGTAAAACCTGATAACAAGGAGTTTGTTTCTTTATGCATTATTTAACACAATACCACAATATCTTGATGCCTTCTGCTGATTTTATATTGATTATTTGTTAGCTGGCTTCCAAATAAGCAAAGAGAAATTATTTTTGTAATGTACAAAACGCATTTCAGACTGAATCCAATTCAAAGCCTGGCACCATATTTGTAGTCCCTGTAGGCAAAAACGCCCGAGCTCAATTTGTCCGTATAGTTCACAAAGATGTGTGTAGAGTCAAATTTCCAAGGATTTTAAAGAGTTCATGGCTTGGCATTGTTACAGGAATATTTCAAGGTTATGTGAATTAATTGATTACCTACGTATTAGTAGATGCAACTAGTGAATATGGCATAATAAGAGCTCATTAGATGTCAGAGAGTAGGCCTCTCACCTAGTCTCCTCTAGCTACAGAGAGAGTTGTTTTGGTTAACTTTGTTGTGAAGACATGCTTGAGGCATAAGTTTATTCAGAGAAGGCAGACATGAGACAAGGGTGAGAGAGTTCGAGCGTTACCCAGACGGGCTCCTTTAAAAGATTGACCAAGCTGTTAAAATAAAATACAGGAAAATGCCGATCAGGTCTCTAGCCTCATCCTTGTTTAAAGACATAAGATAGGATTTCCATAACAGCATTCACAAATCAGTTGAATGCAGACCAGAGTTGACTTCATCCGAGTCGAAACCTGGGTTTTTAGACGGACCAGAGTTTGCTTTTGTGGTCCGCATCAGTTGGATTGTGCATTCAAATCTCACCAAACAAACTGGACTGTCTGGGCACAACAATTTTAAGCCACAAGGGCTGGTGTGAATGCACCCTTAATCTCAGCTCACAGTTCCCATTAAAAGTATAGGTAGAGTTGAGCAAACGCCACCTTCATGATGCTGTGTTAACTATGTTTATTGTCTCCAGCATGCCTCCAGCTCTTCCGGAGGTGACAGTTCCTGCGAGGAAGGTCCATCCCGTCGACTTTCTCATGTTCAACCTTTGTACCCCCGGATCGTGGCTCTGGATCCTGACATACCGTTGCTACTCTCCAGTGATCCCGACTATTCCTCCAGCAGTGAGCAGTCTTGCGACACTGTTATTTATGTTGGACCTGGTGGAACAGCGATATCTGACAGAGAGCTAAGCGACAATGAGGGCCCACCTTCCTTTGTTCCCATCATTCCCTCCCTAAACAAGAAGCAAACCAAAGATTCTCCCCGTTCAGACGGAGATCACTTTAAGTGCAACACCTTCGCAGAGCTGCAGGAGAGACTGGACTGCATTGATGGCAGTGAAGCTCCAAACACATTAAGCACAGAGACCAGAGCACCGCAACCAGTGAAGAATCAAACTGGACCCGAATCTGATAAGAACTCATTCCTAAACTTAACCGATCAGGGGGATGGCAGACTTCCTTTGCCTGGATCCCCTGTGGAATCTTCCAAAAGGACAAGTGCTGATGGGGAAAAATTCTCCAGTGCCCTCATTCAGCCATGTTTTGTAAGATCCAGTGAGCCTTATTCCTTAGATCCAGAGCCTGTGGTAAGAGAGAAGGTTAGAGGAGGTGTAACCAGGTCATCTCCCCCTCAATCCTTACCCCAGAGGCCCTGTCTGAGTCTGTCTACAGCATCTGAGTCAGGAGAAGCTCCCAGCAGGACTCCCCCAGTAGGTATGAGCTATCAACCACCAAGGCAAAGTCAACCTCTGGAGTTAACAGACATGGGGAGGACCCATCATGCCACCGGTTATCCCATGGAAGTCAGCGGCCTTCGAGCAGCTTTGTTAGGAAGATGCTTGGATAGGGAGCTTTTCAGGACCACAATCACGCTGCAGCAGCCGGTGGAGCTGAACGGGGAGGATGAGCTCGTGTTCACCGTCATAGAGGAGCTTCCTCTTGGCCTCGTCCCAGACAATGGTCGTCCCTCCAACCACCTCAGCTTCAACCCAGAGTGTTCACTGCAGACCTTAGCTGCAGGTTCTCGTCCGGTCAGCATCATCAGTAGCATCAATGACGAGTATGACGCTTATACGGCTCAGCATGGAGTTACAGCATCAGGTGGCCATTCACCTGTCAGGTCAAGACCTGATGACAGTGGACACAATACTTCTGTAAATAGGGTTTTCATGAGAGATGAGAGTGCACATGCAGAAAGAGCGTCCATTCTGGCGTCACCAAGTGTTTTCCATCAACAGCCATTTCTGCAGCATGGCCTCAAGAGCTCTCTGAATGACAGTGGCATCTGTTTCTCAGAGCTGGACAGTGACCCCACCACACCAAATAAACCGTCGCTTACTAAGACCTCTCTTTCCCCTGATTCTGCCAAAGCCACACCTAAAGGCTCCTCCAAGGTGAGAGCCAACATTTTAAACACTCCAGCTTCAGCTCCACACCCCATCCACCACTCCAGTCTTCCCAGGAAAACAAAGCCTACCTCATCTGCAGCTGTAGGCAACAGCAGACAGGAAGGCAGACGCGAGGACGTTTTGTTTCAGGGCATCAACTTCGTTGATCCAAGAGAGGTCGAGTTTCTCTCTGCAAGTAAGCCAACAAGAAGTGGAACCACTAGCATCTCCCCCAAGAGGTCTGCAGGAAACAGCAACAGCGTACCTCGACCACCAAAGGCACAAGTGTCTTCCGCAGCTCAGAGAGTTGTTGATGGCTGTGAGAAGTCCACCGGCAGAAGAGGAGATACTCTCATCAAGCTGCCACGTCTCACTCGAGGAGCCACAACTCTGGGAACCATTTCCACTCCACAGAGCTTTGACATAAAATGGGGGCAAGAAGCTGCATGTGTGACAGGGACATTAAGGTTTTCATCACTAGGAAAAAAGTCAAATGGGCAGAAAAGTAGCATGATCTCCAAGTCCAGGTCTGGAAACATCTCGCCTCCTACTCCACTTGTCAGACAGTCCAGCCAAGAACAAAAGACCAGGTCTCCAAGTGCCTTAAAAACAAGCAGCGATAGTGGAAAGTTTGCTTTCCCTAAAAGCTCTGCCTCAGAGGAGGAATTCACCATCAGGCACCGAGCAGATTCATTCAGTCACAAGACGTCTAGTTTAAAAATCGATCATGGTTCTCCCAGAACATCTTCCAGCCTGAAGACACGAGGGACCAAAGCAGATTCTCCCAGGTACTATGGTAGCTTGAGGTCTTTGGAGAGGGGTGACAGTCCAACCTCAACTCTTTTGAAACCTGAGGTGTTCAGGGACAGTAATGTTGCTGGTACAGGGAGTGGCTGCAAACCCAACAGATCTGTACCAAGACTTGGCCTTCCACCTTTAAACCTTCCCTGTTCCTCCCAAGCTTCTTCTATGTTCCTTTCAACTGCCAGCAAACTGGTGCACGTCAGAGGCAATGGTAACTCCCGTGCTTCTGCTTCTGGTGGACTGAAGGTTCGGACGTTGTCAACCAGCAGCTCTAAAAGCCTGAGTTCCTCTCTCAATGCAGCTGGACACAATGCCAGCCTACCTCCTACTGGCAAGTCTCCAACCCGAGCTGGGAACGGAGTTAAGGCAGGAAGAGGCACCATCATGGGCACAAAGCAGGTCATCAGCAGAGCGGCAAACAGCCGGGTCAGTGAGCTTGCTGCTGGTCGGAAGCAGCTCGGCAGGGGGACTGAAGACAGCGAAAGCACCGACAACGCACCGCTGCCATCACCTTACAGCAAGATCACAGCACCTCGAAGGCCACAGCGCTACAGCAGTGGGCACGGCAGCGACAACAGCAGCATCCTCAGTGGGGAGCTACCTCCTGCAATGGGCCGCACCGCCTTGTTTTACCACAGTGGGGGCAGCAGCGGCTACGAGAGCATGATCCGAGACAGCGAGACGACCGGCAGCACTTCGTCAGCACACGACTCCATGAGTGAGAGCGGCGTGTCCTCGTCCAACCGAGGCAGAGTGTCCAAATCTCCCAAGAAGAGAGGAAATGGTGGGTAGAAGTTAATATGTAATTACTTTAAAATGAGCCGTCTAATGCCCTGTACCTTTCAAATACAACCAGGGTAAATGTTTACATCCAGCCTATCCAGAATATCTAGCCACCCATATAAATGAGCCTAACAAAGCTCTATTTCTAAGTTTATATAAACAACCCCCAAAACTTAACTCTAACTTCTTTAAGGATTTCAGCGAACTCCTTTCGGTAATATGTATCGATTATGACCAATTAATCATTGTAGGGGGACTTCAACATCCATACTGACAACCCCAAGGATAGACTAGCAAAAACATTAAATGACACTCTTCACAACTTCGGCCTGACCCAGCATATCAAACAACCAACACACAATCGAGGATACACTCTGGACTTAATTATCAGCAAAGGTTTAAATATATCTGACATCTCGGTAATTGATATTTTGTTATCTGACCATTTCTGTGTTGTTTTTTTTAAGTACCATCACTGCTAAACTATGTAGCCACTGTGAGAGAACTGTAAAAAAGCGTTTTCTAGCGGACAGTTTAGTTGAAACTTTTAAAAGTATTTACCCTTCCACCACATCCCCCTCATCTCCCAACTCCAACTCAGTGAACAAGCTGGTAGATAATTTCCTCATAAAAATCTCAGACATCATGGATTCCATTGCTCCGACTAAAGTGAAAGTAGTCTCAGGTAGAAAGAAGTCTCCGTGGACAAGTAATCCACTGGTACGTAGTGAATAAAAGGGAGTGTCGACGAGCTGAGAGAAAATGGCGGAAAACTCGACTCCAGGTTCACTATGAGATCTACAAAGAGAGACTGAAAAGATATCAGTTAACTTTAAAAGAAGCTAGAGAATCTTTCTTTTCTGAAACATTAATAACGAACGGACTCTGTTTGCAACAGTGGAAAGACTAACCAATCCTCCATTGACAGTAGCCCCTGAACTAAATTCTACTAAATTCATTAAAGTAGAGCACATCACCCCAGTTCTAAAGTCCTTACACCGGCTCCCTGTAGCTCAGAGAATAGACTTCAAGATACTCCTACTAGTTTATAAATCATTGAATGGCTTAGCACCAAAATATGCTGAAGATCTACTGTTACTATAGCAACCCCCTCCCCCAGACCAATCAGGTCCTCTAATTCCAGTCTGCTCAACATCCCTAGAATCAGAACCAAACATGGAGAAGCAGCTTTCAGTTTCTATGCTCCTCTAATCTGGAACAAACTTCCAGAAAACTGCAAAGCTGCTGAAACACTGAGTTCTTTTAAATCACAACTAAAAACTCATCTGTTTAGAGCTGCCTTTGGGTAATGATTTCATGTATCAAATGTTTTGTTTGTGCTTCTTGCCATATTGTTGTTTTTACCTTTTATGCTTTGTCTGTGTTTTACTGCTATTTTTATTGTATCCCTTAATTATATAAAGCACCTTGAATCACCTTGTTGTTGAAAATGTGCTATACAAATAAAACTGCCTTGCCTTAAATTTTCCAAAACGGTAAAAAGAAATCAGACACTAAGAAAAATTTATAAGTTAATTTGTTTTATCAGTTAGCCCAAAAAAATTAAACAATTGAATCTGCAAGGAGGAGTGAATGACCCACACACCTTGACTGAGCAACTGAGGGCTTTTAACACATCGCCACCTCGATGTGTTTACGCTTGGGTTTGCAATACATGTCCACTCTCTCTACCACATCTAAAGTTGCAGTAAACTATACTTCAGTTGCAGTAAAGTACAGTTGGGAAACTGTTGAAGGAAATATAAACATCTCACAGAAGTGTTTGAAATGTTTGAATCTTGAGTGAGGTTTTTTAGTTTTTCTGAATCCGACGTTGGATTAAAGGAAAATATGTCAAAGTGAACCCCCCTGGACTTCTTTCACGTTTCTATATGAACCAATTATTATTGAAATGGGGTTTGATGGTCAGTTAGAATCACAATCCACTTTCAGAAACCCCATTTGTTGGCTCAGAAAGTAACAGAGCCATAAAACTCATCTCCTTCTGAAGAAATATGGAGAAATTACCATATTTATGGTTTTCTCCATCTATCTAAGCATGATGATGGGGATGAAAGTGGCTGTTCACTTGAACATTGTGATGATTGCTGAGCACATTGAGCAGCAGAGGTATGATTGCTGCAGGAGCATCTGTCAGGCCCATCCCTGATGTCTGAGCGTGTGGATTCCTCTCTGTGCCAGACATCATCCACAGATCCACGCCTTTTATCTGTGTCCAGGCTTGCAGCAGTTCCCACCTTCCTGCAGATGATTGGGATTCATGCAGAAGGCTGCGGGTCGGTGCGATGTGCACGCACGATCTGCGCCGGTCTGGGAATCGACTCATTTCTGCATCATGAATGTTTCATGAGGATTCCCAGCGTACACGTCCAAGTCCAATTATCACCCACACACCCTCCCACTTCATCCTCACACCCAGTCCCCACACTCACCCCTCAGTCTGACGCCGTTTGAAGCGTCTTCCACAGTCAGGCAGTTGTCCATCAGTAATGGAAGCTGCGTTTGGGTCACTAATAACTCCTGTTTATACAGCGGCCGAGTGACAGCTGCTTGTTTTAAGTCGTTAGAATGATAACTGAGGTCTTAAGGGCGACGGCAGCGTCTTTAAATCAGCTGATGCTGCAGACAAGGAAGACAGCGGCGACTGAGAGGATGAGACTAATTACAGCTAACGAGCTTTGAGGATTTAGTGTTTCTGATGTTTTCTCAGAAATTCGCTCACCTGTGTTATTTACAAGGATCCAATGAAACACAACCGTGATCCTTCAACAACTTAAAGCCTTAATGAGAAGTTTGTTTCATACCTGGTTTTTTAAAGGTGCTTTTAATCTGACAGACCAGGCTCGTTTCATTTATTGAACATGACTGTATATGCATACATACTACATACTAGGGCTGTAACGGTACATGTATCTGTTTTTAGATTCTTCGGTACAGAACCTTTGGTACGGCAGAGAGGTGTACCGAGTTTCCACACAGAAGCATAACTGCATAACACATGAAGCTCTGTAAACAATACAGTGCAGCCCAGCCTCCGGCTAGCAGAAGTTATGAGCAGCGACTCTTCTAAGGGCGAGTAGAAACTTGAAAACCAGCTTTCGTTGTTAAAGCCTCCTGTATGGGAACACCTCGGCTTCCCGGTGTTACGGAACAACGTGTTTTCATGTTAACTAGTTACCAACTTCCGGTAGCGTGGGTGGTTGCAGTTAGCTACCACATATGTTACTGAGCCAAAGGACATCCCTCAGCTGCCCTCCTTTAACGTAGAAATCAGGACTAACTAGACTGGGCATTTGATTCTAATAATATGTGGTAAAACAATTCTTCCAGGAATTAGTCAGTGACATTTGTGTTGTTTTTTTGCAGCAGCTGGAAACTTAACAGAAGGAGAACCACCCCCACCACAGTGTCCCACATAAAAACTAAAATAAAGTTATCTAATATCATTTTTTGTTTTCACACATACGAAAGGGTATAAAAAGCGAAATGAAAATAGAAGACATGAAACCAAGAGAAACCGCAGCTCCTCGGGAAAAGGAAACTCTGCAGGGGTGATTAAACTATTAGACCAGAAAGCCAAAAATATTTACGTTGCAGTTTCCTAAAAATAAAATATTTAAAATGGTATGGTATTGATTTATTTAACATTTTATTCTATTCATTTTTATGCTATCTGAGAACATTTTGTCGGAAAATTTACTAGAAGTACAGTTGGATATTAAATATCACTACACAAAAACTTTTTTTTGCCACTTTGTTCGCTGACTGTGCCGAAAATGAACAGAACCATGAAACTGAAACCAAGGCCCTTACCGACCAGAGATTTTTGGCGTACTGTTACTCCCCTAATGCATACATGTATCATGCTTTTAAATCTGTGGGTGAGGGATGGGAACATGGTTTATGTGGGGTCATTTTAATCTGTAAAGCACTTTGAGTTCCAACTCCTGTATGAAAAGCGTTTTATAAATACAGTTTTATTAACTGATGATTGATACGTTTATAAGGCCCTTTACACATATAGCTGGGTGTTTTTTTTTTAACGAATATCTTCACCTCGTTTTTTAAAAATAATCTCTGTCCTACACCTAACCGCATCAGTGCGTTGTAAGCACATTCATAGACATGCCATACCTGTAGGGGGCAGTAGTTCCCCCAAATCCTGTCCACTCAGAGTAACTTTCTACGTTCTAACTTCTACATAGAGCCGTAACTGAGCTTGTAAAAACAAGCAAGCAAAAAACGCTTGGACAATCTTTAATGCTAACACATCTCTGAGGGCAAAGATGCTGTTTCTGAGTTTAAACACAGGTCGCAAAAACGATGTCGGAGCATTTTTCTCGCGGAAAGTGACGTTGCGAAGCCTAGAACTCTTGTTATTTCTGTCCACACGCAAACGCTTAAAACGGAGAAAACGCAAATCTTCAATTTGGCCGGAGTTCTTTAGAAAGATTCATTTTCGGGGCCGTAAATCTGCGTTTTCATGTGGATGACGGGCCAAACCGTAGAAAAGTATCTTCGTTTTATGAGATACCCGGTTAAAAGTTAGCTATAGGCCAAAATCCTCTAAATTAACAGCAATAATATAATGCAAGGCATCACTCTGTGTAAAATGATTTATTGAGATGCACCTGTAGAGCTTTGGTTCCTGTCCTTCCCTCCAGGTGGCTTCTTGCGGCGGAGGCTGATCCCAGCTCCCCTGCCGGACGTCTCCACCCTGGGCAGGAAGTCCGGGGGTCAGTGGGTGGACCGGCCACCGCTGGGCGGCGCCCTGAAGGAGCCGTTTGAGATCAAGGTGTACGAGATCGACGACGTGGAGCACCTGCAGAGGAAGAAGGAGGCGGCGGCAGGATTGGAGGTGAGGAAGAGCCCAGTTATATATAAACATCATGCTAATGTAACCTCCAGCTGGACTCTGCTCTGACGTCTGGGAGCTGGCTGAGCTCGCTGCTGGCAGCTAATTGGATCAGATGTGAGTGATCTGTGAAGCAGCAGGGATGCAGCGATGGATGAAGGTTGTGCCGTTGTCTCCTCCCTGCGTTAACATGTCACTGACCTCAGCAGCAGAAGGGCTGAACGGTGTGTCAGGGAGAGGAAGATGATGGACGCTCTCAGAGCAACACACTCATCCTTCTCTCTTTCTTTCTTTCATTCTTTCCCCAGCAGCCGTTCCAGGATGTGGAGAAGGTGAGTTCTTTGTCTAAATATTACCAGAACACACATCCATCTGTTGTCTAGAACTGCTTATCCATAGTGGTGGAGTTGGTACACCCTGGCCAGGTCTCCAGGTAACTAAAACATAACATCTTCATCTCTAGGCATCATTTAAGCTTCAATAACACTTCCTGGAATCATTTTATAGGAAATTGTGCAAAGAACATAAACAAATAATCCAAACAAATAATCATTCGTTCCTAAAGGGGAAAAAAATCAGGTGAGGAGGTGAAATAATGTTAAATAAATGTTAAGCTTTATTTATTTTCCCAGCATTTCTCTTAAGGGGGTTAGGGTGTTTGACTCTATTATTAGCTATTTCTGAACTTCCATGTTAACTTATATTTCTATATTATTAGCTTACTTATGAACAGGACTCCCACATATTTTTCAGTCAACTCTCCAGACGTTTTAAGGTTCATCTTTAGTTGATTTCTACAAGTTCACAGACTGAATACGATTTGATGTATTCTTTTTTTACAGTTTTTTACAATGTTGAAACATTAGACATTTCCTCTGCTATCTAAACACCACACATTTTGCAGAACACCTCGGTTTGTTTGCACGTTTTGGCCAAACCCATCGTACACCATTTTAATCTGTTAAACACTACTGTAAAATAGTAAATACTCATTTGTAAAATCACGTTGTCAGATGAAGACTGGTGTTTTTGTTTTTTCCCAGATTTACTGTCTGAGAACAAGAACAAAGACTTTTATTCATGATTATTTTTAAGTATGCAGAATTTACAAGAATACTATAAATTATTATGCATATAAGATCATGCAATGCTTGTTTACAACTTTGAAATAGTCCATTGGGTTTGGATTTCTTTATGTTATGTTTAAAAACTATCAGCTTCGTGTCATGAGGTCTTTAAGAAGAATGCTGCAGACTGAAAATATTTGGAGTATTTTTAAGCATAGACTAAATTACAGTAAGCTGCAGTTTAATTGGTGTGTGCGGTCAGTTTACTGTACTCTGTTTTCTACACAAAATGTCTGAGCTCCTGTCACCCTCTCTCTTCTTCTCGTTATGTAGCCTAGCGCACCTGAGTTCTTGGTTTTCAGTAATACTCGTGTGTTTCCACACCTAGAGGGTGGTCCCACGAAGCGAGCTAATCTCGAAAGCCAGGCTTACTTTAATAATCCCGGTTTAATTTCCCAAAATTTGGTTCCACAAACGAGGCTAACCTGAAGCCCCGCTTGGTCACCATGGTGACAGATCCTGCTGGACAAGCTAGCCTAAACAGGCTAACTTATTTTACTGTGGATCTAAAAACACACCCCTGTTCAAATGCCAGGTTTTCGTGATGTTAAAAAATGACAGCAAGACTAAGAATTTCACAACTTTTTTAACTTTTACTGTGACCTAACCATTACAATGCAATTGAAAAACAAACTGAAACCTTTAAAAGTGGAAAAATATCAAATAAAAAATGTAAAATAACCAGGTTGCCTAAATATGCCCACACTTAAACTAAGATTTGTTGCGGCACCTTTGGCTTTTATCACAGCCTAATCAGCGTGGCACATCTTCATGTGGCAATATTTGCCCACTCTTCTCTGCCAAACCGCTCCAAATCTGACAGATTGCGAGGGCGTCTCCTGTGCACAGCCATCTTCAGATGTTGGATGGGATTCAGGTCTGGACTCTGGCTGGGCCGATCCAAAGCCTCAGTCTTACTCCGGTGAAGCAGGTCTTTTGTTGATTTGGACGTGTGCTTTGGGTCATTGTCGTGCTGAAAGATGAAGTTCCTCTTCATCTTCATCTTTCTAACAGAAGGCCGAAGGTTTTGCGCCAACACTGACTGGTATTTGGAAATGTTCATAATTCCCTCCACCCTGACTAACGCCCCCAGTTCCAGCTGAAGGAAAAACAGCCCCAAAGCATGATGCTGCCACCACCATGCTTCACTGTAGGTATGGTGTTCTTTTGGTGATGAGCAGTGTTGTTTTTGCACCAAATATACCTTTTGGAATTATGTCCAGAAAGTTCTACCTCGGTTTCATCAGACCATAGCACATTTTCCCACATGCGTTTGGGAGATTTCACGTCTTTTTGCTAAATTAAGCCGGGCTTGGATGTTTTTCTTTGTAAGATGAGGCTTCCATCTTGCCACCCAACCCCATAGCCCAGACATATGAAGAAGACGGGAGATTGTTGTCACATGTGCTTCACAGCCAGTACTTGCCTTAATTTACTCCAGCTCCTTCGGTGTTGCTGTCGGCCTCTTGGCTGCCTCCCTGACTAGTTTCCTTCTCGTCTTATCATCAATTTCGGACGGACGTCCTGTTCTTGGTAATGTCTCTGTTGTGCCATATTTTCTCCGCTGGATGATGACGTTCTTCACTGTGTTCCATGGTGTATTTTATTCCTTGAAAGTTGTTTTGTAGCCTTCACCTGACTGATCTCTTTGCATAATGAGGTCCCTCTGATGCTTTGGAAGCTCTCTGCAGACCAAGTAGCTACAAACATGTCAGGAAAAAGCCTGAACTTTATTTGGGGTCGATCAGAAGCACTTTAACTGGTTAAATCTGAACACAGCCACATCCCCAGTTATAAAAGGGTGTACACACTTATGCAACCACATGATCTCAGTTGTTTATTTTTACTTCACCTCTCTGAAAGATTTCTGTTTGTTTTTCAATTGCAATGTACAGGATATAGGTCACATTAAGGTGGAAAAAGTTGTGAAATTATTTATCTTGATGTCATTTACTGACATGACAAAAACCTGGCATTTGAACAGAGGTGTGTAGACTTTTTATATCCACGCACACACACACAACCTTTAATATAAAGTTATTAGAGTGGATGCAGCAGCTGCAGCTTCCTGTTTGGTGGCTAAATTGTTTTTGAAATGTAGTTCTAATTAGATTTCTTTATTTTCTTGCCATTTTGAAGAATATTGCTGAATTTAATCTCTACTTGCTGCCGGGGACATTTTGTTCCACCCATGTCGCTCCTGACACCAAGCATTTATTAACAAATACTAATATATCTCTTTTTGTCTAAGATGGGCCCATAAACATGCTGTCCTGTTTAAATGTGTTAAAATAGCTTTAAAGTACCTTACAACTGGTAACTAAATACATATGTAAAAGGAAATACTGTATTAATGTGACTTTACATTTTGAAGGCTTGACACTGTTCTTATTTAGTTGTTAAAAGTTTTTTTACATCCTGATGTAACCTGGATGTGTGTCCCTTTATCTTACAAAGAGATCCGTACTGCTAATCCCAAGTATATTATCTACAAAGCTAAATCTAGGGCTTGCATCAAAAAAAATCTTAGGCCAGGACCTCTCAGTTCAGAAATTCCACAGATTTACTCAGATTCATGCTTGTGGATCTACTAGGTTTGGGAAGGAGCTTGGTAGTAGCAGGCTCTGGTGAGAGTAAATGAAACCTCCAATCCACACAACACACTGGACTCAGATTTATAGAACAGAAAATCAGCTTTATATAAGCATCATGTAGGAGTGTTCAGTAGGAATACCTTTAAGTAAAATAAATAACTCAAATATACCACAAAGTAATTTAATTAATCAAGGTGAATGTGAAACAAAATACCATAAAATATTTAAATACCCCCAAAAAATTAGGAAAGGAAAAGAAAAAAGTGAATTGTGGTACGACTCCTATTTACTGGTTACCAACCTTCAGTTTCCTTATGGCATAAGTTTTACTCAGTTATCAGTTTATCTTGTGTATCTTGGGCCCAAGAACAAAAAACAACCTGAGTCTCAGGTGGAGAAAAGTAGCAAAATAATTAATAAGGTGGCTCTCAGGTGGACTTCTGTTTGTTCCTACCGCCCTCCTGGTACGGCAACATCCACAAGCAACGTCCTGACATGCAGAAGGCATCCACAACAGCAATGGCGTCCAGGACCACGATGGGGGCAGTTCCTCGCGTGGCACAGATGGAATTGTCCCTCAAAAAGAAACCAGTCTGCACACAAGTATGCAGAACTATTAGACTTCAACAATTCCTAAATGTCTTTTCCCTAATGTCCTTGTTTTGTTAAAAAAATAAAATAGCATTTTAACTAGTTAACCCATACGTGAACTAAATAATTCCCTTTTTTTTTTATAGATGGAATGAAGATATGTAATTTAATGAATTACCATGTGCATATCTAGTTTTAAACATGTGAATTATAAGCTTCAAACATGAAACATACACAACATTTTGTAACACATTGAAGGTAAGCACATTGAATGGCATCACTCACACGTGCAGTTACAGCAATGCTACTGTATGGGAACTACGCATCGCCACTTAGCCGGCCACGGCTACATTAGCAGGCCAGGAAGGAAAAAAAGTGCTAAATGTCCATTACAATACTCTGAAAACACATAGCAAGCAAGGTTAAACAACATTCACCTACTATTCCGACTGGTTATTTATTTTTCCAACGCATTGAACCGCAACTATAGTGCTAATTGAGCTAAGCTAACTCACCAGAATAGTTCAAAGGTTCGAGGAAACACTCTGACGAAGGCTTCCTTACGACCCCTCCGAGGTAGGCACTGGTTTATGGTTCACCACTAACAGCAGCTCTTTCATAAATGTTCATGGAACCTCTCTTCTTCTGCTATTGGAAAGCAGCGCGCTTCACAGCAGCATGGAGTTTCTCCTGGCTTCTCCTGTCCTCCCGCTCTTTTTTCTGTCCCACACCTTCACACCACTGTCTCTGACAGAAAGTAGCTGAAGTTGCCCCAGAAAGTCGCCAGATGACGTCATACGCTAATTTGCCTAATGATGATGTCATCACGTGATGACGAATGAAACACAGGAGGAAAAAATTATATTTAGATTAGGATTTGATCATACAGGTTAAATAATACATTATTTAAATAATATATCATTTAAACAGGGGAAACATGCTGCAGGGAAATGTGACTTCTGTCTTCAAGAAGAGACGGTGGAACATGTTCTATTATTTTGCCTGAAGTAAACTGTTGAGAAAACTGGTACAAAATTGACAAGATATCAAATTGCAACTGGACATCAAAGACCTTTTAAAAAAAGTTCTGAAACATACATTTGCTGAGATATCTCAAGAAGATGAAAGGAATAGAGAGAATATAGTTGTTTGTTTTTTAGTATTTTATAAAAATAAGTAGGGCATATTTAGCACGCATCAAATGTTTATTCCCAGCCGCCATTAAACAGAAGTTTATTGCTTATGATATTATTTTCAGTGTTTTTTTTATATAATAAGTTCTAAATGTCCTACGTTTTTGAACTCACCATACGTTTCGAACGTTCCTTGAATGCACCACAGGTGTGAGATGCAGTGTAGTACAGACAAGCTTCTGCCTTAATTCCTGTTGAAAGATCGGTTTATATACATGCAGATTTATTTTTTACTTTTGAATGAACATTAAATACAAAGCAACTTCGTTTGTGAGTGGATGAAATAAACCGAAAAAGGTTTATGATTGGTCAGTGGACATACTCTGATCACGCAGCATACACATGCGCAGATCATTCCCTTTCTGAGCGTCGGGAAGGAGCAAGCTGGGTCTCTAAACTGCAGGAAATATCGGCGACAAAGTTTCACAGAAAGTAGCTAAGGGTGGTCAGAAATGTCGCTAGATTTGTCTCTAGGCGCTTTTTGGAAAAAAAATCGTTATGGGGGTTCAAGACAAGCCCGTAAATAAAATGATCAAACGAGAAAACTACGATGCATTCAAGGAAATCAAAATTTCCGAGTGCTATAAATATAATCAGGGTTACACTTGCCTAAATCATGTTGTAACCCATTTAACCTGTCATTTGTTATATTCTGATTTTATTAATTCGCAACAGACTCCAGATTATCTTGCCCTACCCAAAAAGGTAATATGATTTATTAACATGAATTTTTTTAGAAGCTTCTCAGCGCTCACTGTGTGTCACACTCTAAACCGTCCGTGCAGCAACGCCACCTAATTCACATTAATACACCATGCAGCATGAAAAGCTTTTTCATGCAGCTGGGGTTTCTCTTATTAGCTATTATTTTTTTGTGTGATCCTCATCAACTTGCATTAATAATTGTTGCTCCGCTTTTTCCTTTCCTTTCATGGGTTATCATTTATCTAGCATCGATTGACAGCGGCTGCCTTTAATGTAGCCTGGAAGCGCATTAGCCGGGCTAGTTAGGCCTGGCTCGTTAAGCCGGGCTAGTTAAGCCTGGCTCGTTAAGCCTGGCTCGTTAAGCCTGGCTCGTTAAGACTGGCTCGTTAAGTCTGGCTCTTTAAGCCTGGCTCGTTAAGCCTGGCTCGTTAAGACTGGCTCGTTAAGCCTGGCTCGTTAAGACTGGCTCGTTAAGACTGGCTCGTTACGCCTGGCTCGTTAAGACTGGCTCGTTAAGTCTGGCTCTTTAAGCCTGGCTCGTTAAGACTGGCTCGTTAAGTCTGGCTCGTTAAGACTGGCTCGTTAAGACTGGCTCGTTAAGTCTGGCTCGTTAAGCCTGGCTCTTTAAGCCTGGCTCTTTAAGCCTGGCTCGTTAAGACTGGCTCGTTAAGACTGGCTCGTTAGGACTGGCTCTTTAAGCCTGACTCGTTAAGACTGGCTCGTTAAGACTGGCTCGTTAAGTCTGGCTCGTTAAGTCTGGCTCGTTAAGTCTGGCTCGTTAAGACTGGCTCGTTAAGACTGGCTCGTTAAGTCTGGCTCGTTAAGACTGGCTCTTTAAGCCTGGCTCTTTAAGCCTGGCTCGTTAAGCCTGGCTCGTTAAGACTGGCTCGTTAAGACTGGCTCGTTAAGACTGGCTCTTTAAGCCTGACTCGTTAAGACTGGCTCATTAAGACTGGCTCGTTAAGACTGGCTCGTTAAGTCTGGCTCGTTAAGTCTGGCTCGTTAAGTCTGGCTCGTTAAGACTGGCTCGTTAAGACAGACTGGTTAAGACTGGCTCATTACGCCTGGCTCGTTAAGACAGGATTGTTACGCCTGGCTCGTTAAGTCTGGCTTGTTAAAACTGGCTCGTTAAGCCTGGCTCTTTAAGCCTGGCTCTTTAAGCCTGGCTCGTTAAGCGTGGCTCGTTAAGACTGTCTCGTTAAGACTGGCTCATTACGCCTGGCTCGTTAAGACTGGCTCGTTAAGACTGGCTCTTTAAGCCTGACTCGTTAAGACTGGCTCATTAAGACTGGCTCGTTAAGACTGGCTCGTTAAGTCTGGCTCGTTAAGTCTGGCTCGTTAAGACTGGCTCGTTAAGACAGACTGGTTAAGACTGGCTCATTACGCCTGGCTCGTTAAGACAGGATTGTTACGCCTGGCTCGTTAAGTCTGGCTTGTTAAAACTGGCTCGTTAGGACTGGCTCGTTAAGCCTGGCTTGTTAAGACTGGCTCGTTAAGACTGGCTCGTTAAGACTGGCTCTTTAAGCCTGGCTCTTTAAGCCTGGCTCTTTAAGCCTGGCTCGTTAAGCCTGGCTCGTTAAGACTGGCTCATTACGCCTGGCTCGTTAAGACTGGCTCGTTAAGACTGGCTCGTTAAGTCTGGCTCTTTAAGACTGGCTCGTTAAGACTGGCTCGTTAAGACTGGCTCGTTAAGTCTGGCTCGTTAAGTCTGGCTCGTTAAGACTGGCTCGTTAAGACGGACTGGTTAAGACTGGCTCATTACGCCTGGCTCGTTAAGACAGGCTTGTTAAGCCTGGCTCGTTAAGTCTGGCTCGTTAAGACTGGCTCGTTAAGACTGGCTCGTTAAGACGGACTGGTTAAGACTGGCTCATTACGCCTGGCTCGTTAAGACAGACTTGTTAAGCCTGGCTCGTTAAGACAGGCTTGTTAAGCCTGGCTTGTTACGCCTGGCTCGTTAAGTCTGTCTTGTTAAAACTGGCTCGTTAAGACTGGCTCATTAAGACAGGCTTGAATTAGTGGGGATTGAATCCACCTGTGCTACATTTGTGGAAACGAATAAGCCTGGAGTGAACTGTTAATTTAAGCGAGGCTATTTCAAATGAGCCTTCATTTTTTAAGGGCTGTTCCTTCTGTTGGATCTGATTATCCAATAATGAGTGTGGTCCTTGGGAAGCCACTGCTTTCTCACAATCCTCATCTGTGTCTAAGGTGTGGCTGGGTGTGTATCGTTGTACAAAACATGTTAAGCTGACTCTGCGCTAATTACTCTGGAACGTTGTTTGGCTACTTGAGTGTAAGGATTTGTAAATTGTGTGAAAACGTTCATTTTAGTGTGTAAACACAAACTGTAAACCCATGATTTAAAGCTTAATTTATGTTTTCATAAGATTCAGTCGATAACAGAAAAACCACAAACTTATGGACATGATGTCTGGTAGGACACAGTTATCTCCTTATCTTAAGACAATCACTTCCTAAGCTTAATAATTGGTTCTTTATTTCTAGACAACAGAATCTTCAGCGTTGTTTTAGGTCATAATTCAGTCAAATTCAGAAACATTTTATTAATCCCAGAGGAAAATAAGATGTCATAGCTCATTATCCTGGTTTCTGGAAACAATTCTAGATAGCAGATGTGAACGCTGATGGCTGTGGGCAGGGAGGATCTCCTGTAGCAGTTTGTGCAACCGCGCTTCTGATTAAGCCTCTGACTGAAGACTCTCATAATAGAACAGTTGTAGCCTGTTTCACTATATAATCATTTTAAACAATAACAAAATTAGCTCTTTGTTGCAAAAACATAATATATCTAAAAAGGTTTCTTTGACATTTTCATCAGCTCAGCTCGAGATAATCGAACAAAGTTCTTTTTAATGAAAACAATTTTCACTGCCGTCTTTTTTCAGAGATATTTATTGTCTCATTGCATGAGATAAAATCATTGTGTTTTATTGCGATGACAGTTTTATGTTTCCAAACTCTTTATCTAATAAGATCTGAAGCTCTTATTTTATAGTTAAAATGGATCAATCTGGTAATTATTTCCCGATTTTACTGTTTTATTTGAAAATAATCCTATCTGCAGGTTGTTTATGTTGTTTTCCCTGATTATGATTTCAGTCAATATATGTATTTCAGCACAGAAATCATGACAGGTTATGATGATGCATTATGATGCTGAGTGTCAGGACACAGGAACTGAATGATGAAACTGAGAGTAACATCCAGTAACTGGTTTTTGGACCATATTCACCAAACCTGGTTCTGTTGCTCAAAGCGACGAGATCATCAGCTGAGGAAAATATCATCGTTACAGCAAATCTCTGCTTCCACACATCTCCTATAATAAGAATAAGAATAATCAGGCTGAAAAAATATTTCTGTTTTTGAGTGCTTTATGTTTAGAAAGTCTGACGGGATGGAACAAAAATCCAGCCTTTGACTAGGCCACACAAACCTTCCAGTTAGTGCAACACAGAATGCGAGGTGTTCACAGGTAAATAGGATAAAATGCAGCTTCCCTCAGATTTCAATGAGGTGTTTCTTTATGTCCACAGCTGTGACTGGAGACCGTCTGCATGCCATCCACCTCTGTGTCACCTGCTCTCCTCAGCTGGCCTTAATCCTCCTCTCAGCCTCCGTCCTACAGATTAACTCTGCAGATTAATGCTAATTTTATCTCTCACTGACTTCTAATTAAACCCATCTGCGGGCACAGATTGAGGTCTCAGAGCAGGTTAGGGGCTCCTCGTTCCGCTGGTGGTAATCCCTCTCCCTGCCGCCTCCATCCTCTCAGTGTAGCGCCTTTGCAGGGTTCTGCTTCTGACCGGGTGTCTGTTTGCTTCTAAGGGCCTGCTCTACTTTAATGCCCGGCTGAGGATGCTGGAGAAGCGACAGCAGCAGATCCGAGAGCTGAGGAGTAAACATGAGCAGCTGAAGGTGGAGCTGGAGGAGGCCAAGAGTCGCCTGATGCTTCATCCAAACAAGTGGAGCGGAGAATGTGAGTAGCTGCTGGATACACAGATGTGTTATTAACTTCATTTCATGCATTTAATTCAGCTTTTTTTCTTTTATTATTTCATAAAAAATTGATTTTAAATTGTTAGTGTAATGTTTTGATTTTTATTCAGGTGAAATAAGTTTCACCAGTGTTTGTTCATTTGTTTATTTTTTTACTTTTTTATTGACATATGTATTCGTTTTATTTAAGACAAAAAATGTTTTGTCCCATTTGTATTTTTTTTAATATTATTTTGCTTTTTATTTTATTTCATCTTGATTTATTTTGTTTCAATTGATTGATTTTTCTTTTGCAAAGGTTAAATAGTTTTTATTTTATTTTGATTATATTTTCGTTTTCACAGTATTCTTTTTGCATTTATTTTTTTGCATTTATTTTCTTCTTACACTTTTATTCTCGTTTAATTTTTTTAATTAATTTTATATTTTTAAATTAAAATTCCAGCTTTATGCATTTCATTCTATTCACATTCTATTTCATTTTTTTTATTGTGTATTTCATTGTTTTAGATTTCTGTATTTCTGCCCTTATTTATTTATTTTATTTTACTTTTTTATTTTGACCTTACCCAGGAGTTTTAGGTTTGTGTAAAGGAACAGAATGTTTTAGAAAATGTATGAAAATGTGTTATTAACCTATTTTAAGATAAACTCTAAGAAGTAAACCTTTTATATTTTAATTTTTCTCTGTTGAACAACGTCTGCATCCATAAATTAAACAGATAAAATCTTAAATGATGATGATGCTCTTTAGTCTGCAGCATCAGATCCAGGAGCTGTATGGAGTCACTGATGTGTTTTCTGCAGCTGGCTCCTCTGCAGCTTCACTTTCTCCATTATGATTCTATTTGTGGACAAGATAAAACAGCTTGAGGAGCTCCAGGGGTTTGTTTATTTGGATGAAAGCTTACGGCCCCGATGGGAGAAGGGATTATGTTTACATCTTCGCCCCCATTCCTCCGTCAGCGGGACAAACTCTCAGCTCACCTCCAGCAAACGCTGCAGAAGGAAGATGAAAAAGTTTGCACCAGAAGACCTGGAATCAGAGCCGTATTGTTCCCTCCCAATCAAACCAGCCAGCTTTGATCTACAAGAGTTGAGCCGAACCGTTTAAATCACTCGTGCAGGACGTCCCGGGATGCACCGCCACCTGTCCGTTCCAGGATCAGGACATGGATTTGGAATTAGTCAGAAGTCCCATCCCATCCACAGGACCTGATGCTAACCACTGGGTAAGCTGGGAAAGCATTCAGGAATGTGATGTGATCATTCCTTTTTGGTCCGGGGGCGTCCCAGGGAGTCACAGAGTTATGCAGGAATAAAGTCGACCTGAGAGACACCGGGAGATCGACTGCTGACCTCTCCGTGACTCCAGACTGACCAAAGGGAGCAGAGGAGCCTGGAGGACATGACGGCAGGGTTAGTCATTGTCACACCTGATGAGCTTCAGGATGGAGGAATGTTTGATCAATGCAGCCTCTGAGTGAGAGCAGACTTCATGTCTCCAGAGAGGATTTTCTTCGGAATGAAAACCGCTTTCATCTCAGAACCAGAACCAGGAAACTCCAGCAGCTCTTTCAGGAACACCTCCTTCACTTTCAATTGGAGATGAAGCTGTTTCCTGTTCAATGTTTTAATCGGATTATTCTGTTCCCACCAAACATAAAATGGGTTCACTTGAATTAACAGTTTGTTTGAAGAGAAGTTCCTATTTAATTATTGGTTTAACTAATGAAGATGAATATGTAATGGGTCGTTAAATTTAAGATCTTGTTGGGACATCCGTTCTTTAATCCTAGAAATCTTCTTCGGGTGATAAAAGGCTAAACTTCTAGTTGTCTTTACGTGTTTCTGAAAGTTCAGTACCTGTTAATCTTATGTTCTGTCATGATTTTATAGCTACGCCCCTTTTGCAAGTTTTGTATAGTGAGACAAAAAGTGACGTCCAGGAACATCTTCTTACATATGCTGAAAACCTTTTATTCCACTCGTCTCTTTAAGTCGGGAAGGATTGGCTTGCTTTCATACATACCTGACTGCAGCCATGAATTTATGAATGTGCACAACTTTGATGTGGTCCGTTCTGGTTGCCGATCTGCTGATTACTGAGATTTAGGCTCACATATGGAGCCTTCTCGCCCCTACGCCGGTCACATGACCCGAGCCAGCCACTCCAAAAGACATTTTGAGTCAAACGTCTGTTTATCCCAAGGGTAGAGTCCCTTCTCCGGGTTGGGACGAGGTCTTGCTCCAAGTGGAGGAGTTTCAGTATCTCGAGGTCTTGTTCACGAAGGGACAAATGGAGCGAGAGATTGATAGGTGGATTTGTGTGGCGTCTGCAGTGATGCGGGCGCTGTACCGGTCGATCTACGTTCCTACAGTCATCTATGGTCACGAGCTCTGGGTGGAGACCGAAAGAGGTCACAGATATAAACGGATCCATGACATCCAGGCGAGCCTCAGAGAAGAGTCGCTGCTCCTCCAGAGGAGCCAGTCGAAGTGGCTCAGGCATCTGCTCAGGACGTCTCCTGGACGCCTCCCTGATGACATGTTCCAGGTACGCCCCATTGGGAGGAGACCCAGGACACGCTGGAGAGACGATGTTCCTTACAAAGACTGTGTATCTAAGATGGACGAAGCCTCTGACGTACCCCGTAGGTTTCTGAAGAGCTGAAGTGAAGCCCAGTGGGCTGTTCCCACAACCGCCATCTTTGCCGGGTCACGCGTCTCATCACCCAAAATGGGCAAAGAGGTGGAGCTGAGAGTGTGGCTGTGAGGGTGGGGGCGGATGATTGACACCCATCAAACTCTGAGCCGATGTAGCTACGAGCTAACTGAGCTAACCCGAAGCTAACAGAGGTTAGCGGGCGCTTTTAGACAGAAAACCCCTGTTTTGAGCGACTGCTACCCCTTTGTCTTCCCGGCAGGTTAAATAATTTTGGCAAATAAAATCATGAAGCCTTGTTGGTCCATAACTTTCACTAAAACTATTTGAACTTAACTAAAACAAGTTTTATTAATCAATATGTAAAGTAAAGAAGAAATGTGATCATTTCAACCCATTTTTGACCAAGCAGTGTTATCTTAAATGCACAGCAGAAATATAATTTTACTTACCAAAAACAAAATGGAGCAGAGACTTCTTGGGCGGTCTGTGAAGGCAATCAGGGCCACAGGAAGCCATCTTTGTCAAATAAGAGCACGATTAACATCCGAACACGAATAATGATGATGGTCAAGTTCAGAGAAACAAAATAACGTGAGTCCGAGGCTGAAGGCCTTTTCCTTGCTGCAGGAAAAGGCCTTCATCTGAGACCTGTCAATCAGAAGGATACGCCCCTTAATATTCATAGTTCCAGGCTTAAATTACATCTAAACAGATGAGTTATAAAAAGATTCACCCCCTCAGAGTTTTCATGACGATAAACTATTAAACCTAAAATGGTTTTATGAACCAGGCTGTAAACATGTTAGTTTCTGCTGTGAAGTTGGCCTTTTAAACATGGGAGTCAATGGGAACTTGCTCCTTTCTGCAGCCAGCCCCTAGTGGGTGAGGAGGGGAACTGCAACCTTTGTCACTTCTGCATCGCCTTCACATTTGGCTGGCGGAGTTTGGTTCCTTGGTTCCTCAGCTGGCCTGGGAACGCCTTGGGTCCCCCCCCAAAGAGCTGGCCAAGTGGCTGGATAGAGGGAAGGCTGCTGCCCCCACAACCCATCCCAGATAAGCAGAAGACAATTTATGGAATGAATAAGGATAATTCCTCTCTTCCCATCCCTACAGTTGACGTCGATCAGGACCTGGACCGGGAATCGCAGGAGTACCTGGAGGCTCTGGCACAGGCGACGGCCGAACTGGAGGATTGCGTGAACCTCTGCAAGTCCCGCGTCATGATGGAGACGTGCTTTGACCTCACCATTGCCACGGCAACGAGCGCCGCTACTGCAACGAGCGCCGCCATGGCGGTGCGGGACGGCCACCACAGGGTGTAGGAGCTGCCGGGACCCGACGGTGGTTCTTCCTAACCTTCTGCTGATCCCGGATCAGATCGGAAAACACTAACATGATGGAAGCTTTGGAAGTGCCTTTCTACTTTACTTATTGCTCATTTTAACTTGGTCATTTTATTTAGTTTATCACATTTTTTTATTTTGTTTTTAATTGTGCTGAAACATTTGATATGCAACATAACTTAGAAAATATCATCTAAATTTCTAAGATAAAACCAGAGTTTAGGTAGAAAAAGGAATATTTAAAGAAGATCCAGCCTCAGATTTGTGTTTCTGCTGGTTGTTGGGTTGATGTTTGTCTTCAGGGGGAAATTATCTAAAAGATCTTACAGAAATTATAAAGAAAGGTCAGAGAGATGTTGGTCATGAATGACCTAAAGGATTCCTGTTGAGTGAGCATGAATCCAAAGACTTATTTGGACATGAAGGACCGACGGACTGCAAGACCCTGGAAGCATCCCAGATGTGTGGATCAGGATCAGGATCAGGAATGTGTTTTGTTTCAGATTCACTGTCAGACATCAGACGTTAAAGCCTGAAAAGCCTTTCCAGATAAATATCGTAAAACCAGGTGTGGTTCTGGAGAGCTACCACCCTGCAGCTTTCAGATGCATCCCTTCTCCAACCCGATCAGATGAACGGCTCGGTAGCAGGCCTCTGCAGAGCTGAATAATCCTGATGAGGGAATTGATCCATAAGTGTTGGAGCAGGGCTGGGTCACCCCTGCTGTAAATACTGTAAGTCTGTCCGTTTGTTGTCGCTGTAACCCGGAGCTCCAGTCGACCAGACTGATGGACGACCCGCTGCTCCGTGCTGCTCTTTTACCTCCGTTCTCCTCCTGTGACACATGTTGTGTTTTACCTCTGCAGAAGGCCGGTTGCTGGGCAGCGTTTAGTTTTCACCGCGTGGAAATGAGCCGTAAAAACGTTCAGTTTTTGGTGCTGAAAACCGTTAAGGTTTGATGTTACGAACAGAAGTCTTCATAAAACTGAAACTGGACAGGAACTCAGCATTTTCTCACCCATTTTGGTCTTTTTTTCACATTAGTATCCGTACGCATTTAAACTTTCTCAGGCTCGTTTTCACTTCGCTGCATGAATTTTTCTCTTCTGTTTTATAATCTGCATTTTGTGTTTCCAAACTTGTTTTTTAGATGTTTCTCTGTCTGTTTTTTGACCTTTTTTTCTATTAATTGAACCCAGATGCGTTTTCTTTCTTTGTTTTTGTACTGTACAGTTTTTTAATAATTTCTAACGACGTGTTTGAAACATTGGGAAAGTTGAAGATAAGTGAGATAAGAGTCGACCCTTCGCATTCATGATAATAAAAATAAGAGTTTGTTCAGAGAATTGAAGCCATTTTTACTGTTTATTCACCGCCTTCTAACTACATATTCATCTGTTTTACGCCTGTCGGTAAAACCATGTACGTCTGCAGTGTTTTTTCTCCCTATTATAATAGTTATTTGCACACAGGAGCATGCAGTGCATGCAGTTTGCGCACGCCTGTGTGCATGTGAGAGGCGAAATGAGTGCTGATATTTATTTATAATGCATCAAAAGTGTGGCTGGAGGTGGCATTTTGGGATACTCCACCGCTTGGTGACCGCCTTCCCCATCTCATCCGGATGCTCCCCTAATGCATACAGGGTCCGACATCCCACCCACAAGCCCCTGTTGTGTAGTTTTGCCAGTGCAACGCATAGCAGAATATGTATTATTCGAGCGTTTGTGAGATTGAAATGCACATATGGTGTCACACCACAACATATTGTTTGTTCACATAGACACAAGAATTGTGTGTCAAACCAGGTGGTCAGCAGTACAGGAGCACCACAGGGGACCGTACTCTCCCCATTCCTTTTCACTCTGTACACCTCAGACTTCCAGTACAAATCAGAGACCTGTCATCTGCAGAAATACTCAGATGACTCTGCAATTGTCGGGTGTATCAGAGATGGACAAGAAGCTGAATACAGAGAGCTGGTGGACCGCTTTGTGACATGGTGTGGAAACAATCGTCTCACCTTGAATGTGAACAAAACAAAAATCATGGGAGAAGTGGAGGTGGTTGAGGAGTATAAATACCTCAGAGTTCACCTGGACAACAGACTGGACTGGAGACTGAACAGTGAAACCGTCTACAAGAAGGGACAGAGCAGACTGGACTTCTTACGGAAGCTTACCCCTCCTTTCCACCGGACGCGTAAACAGCACGTTACAGGAGCAGCACGTCATACGCAGCTGATAGCCACCACTGTAGTCAATAGAGCCCTTTCCACCAGAGGCGAAAGCAGCACGAGTCTGCCGCGTCTGAGGAGCGACATGTCGCAGCACTTTTCTAAATATACGCGGCAGTCCTATTTTCTACGCAGTACGCCTCTGAAACACGTAAATTTCTACATTTTGGATAGGGGGAGACAGGAAATATATGGCTCGGCGCCGAAAATGTTCAAAATAGAAGAAACGTGCTGCTTTGCGGTTGATTTATCTAAAAAAAATGTCCCTACCTGTGCACCCCGGTGAGAAGTCAGTACCTCGCGGGAGGGTTTTGGATTTTGGATATTCCCTGACATAACATAAACTTATTGGCGAATATAAAACGGACATAACATAAAACACAGACCTTTTGGAGCCATGTTGTTGTCTTTTCCTGGTTATTATTGTCACAGACGTTTATACATGTCTATGGTTGTTGTGTTTACTGACGAAACCACGTGTGATTTTGCTAATCTCGCGTGATTTTGTGCTCTCTCTGTGACAGCTGCTTCCCTGCTGCTATGCGCCTCATACGCACCCGGTGGAAAGGGCCAAGCAGCAGAATACACAAGTGAAACGTGCTGCTGCTGTAACGTGCCGCTTACGCGTCCGGTGGAAAGGAGGAGTTAGGTCCTTCAAGGTTTGCAGCAAGATGCTGCAGATCTTCTACAAGTCTGTTGTGGAGAGTGTAATCTCTTCAGCCGTCATCTGTTGGGGTAGCAGCATCAAAGCCAGGGATTTAAAAAGGCTCAACAACCTGATAAAGAAGGTTCTGGTTCTGTTCTTGGGACGACTGTGGAACATCTGGAGATAATGATGCAAAGAAGGATTCTTCATAAAATCAAAAATATTATGGACAACCCTGAGCATCCTCTTCATGAGACAGTCATACAACAACAGAGCGTCTTCAGTTGGAGGCTTCTTCAGTTTCACTGTTATACAGACTGCTACAGGAAATCCTTCCTGCCCACAGCCATCATCATCTACAACAACTCCTTAAAGAATTATGAGCTACAACAACACTTAATTTCCCTCTGGGATCAATAAAATATTTTTGAATTTGAATTGAATTGAAATATGCGCTTGCATTACTCTAACAGTGCACTCAGGTTAAGGGAACAAATAAACCGCCACACCATTTTTGAGAAAAATTGTTGGTAAAGTGTGGATGTTAAGGCACCCATGCCCAGCACGGTTGCAGCGCCCATGAGTTTTGTATATGTTTCGCCACCCTGCTCCATCACCACCCCACCCACGCCAGCACAGCGGAGACAGGAGCTACAGATTCCCCGGAGTTCTCCCGGTGACAACAGAGAAGAGTCCCTGCAGGATGAGCACCCCTAGGTAGGCTCAATCCAATCCAATTCAATTTTCAATTCAGTTTATTTTTGTATTGCCATTTCATAACAGATGTAGTCTCAAGGTACTTTACAAAAAAAGTCATTTCAATTATGTTGTGCCAGAGATAGGTAGGATTTGACTATGAATAATTGCCTAGGGCAATTCTTAATAAGATTAATAATTTTATGTAAAAATTACCAAGTTAGGAGGCGCCACTCAGTGAATTCCAGGAATATATATATATAGCCAAATTGTTCAGTCTAAGTTTATGTTTATGATTACATGCCTGGTAAGGCTGAGATAATTAAACAATATATGAAGGAATAAGTTCTTACGCTGTGGACATTAATTGTACGCATTACTTCAAGTAATCCCAGACAACTTCTCTTTAAGCTAAGCCAAAACATTTCATCAATAATTCTCATCTATTCTAACGCATGCACCTAACTACTACAGATCTTAGAAAATAATATGTGAAAATTGAACACAATTAACATGAAATGGATCAGGGAGAAACAGACAGCTCATGCTTTGTTCAGGGAGGGAGGTGGCCCTCACTCCAGGGGGCTCAAGTCACTGATAGCCAATGAAACAAAGAGTCATAAAACTAGTTCTGTGCCAAGATGGAGAACTGCACATGGGGTGTTAAGGAGACAAAGGGCCTTAAAAACGTATCTGTGGCGCACATGGAGTGTAAGAAGACAAAGGAACAATGAGGTTAACCTTTCAGCTAACGCAGGCCGGACGGAGTCCGACTCAGCCGACCAGGTGATGAGTGAGTGAGAGAGAGAGAGAGAGAGAGAGAGAGAGAGAGAGAGAGAGAGAGAGAGAGAGAGAGAGAGAGAGAGAGAGAGAGAGAGAGAGAGAGAGAGAGAGAGAGAGAGAGAGAGAGAGAGAGAGAGAGACCAATTGAGCCAACAGGTTCAGCGTTTTTAAAGTAACACTGGTTCTGTTGGAGGTTTCTTCCTGTTAAAGGGGAGTTTTTCCTCTCCACCGTCGCTACATGCTTGCTCAGTATGAGGGATTGCTGAAGGATTGCTGTGGTTGGAAATCTGCCCAACCTCACGCCAATGACTGACGCAATCTGCTGGGATTCCTTAAATAGGAAACTTTTTAACTGATTGGAATGTTTGTATAATTGTATTGAAATGACTTCTTGTTAAGTGCCTTGAGATGACATCTGTTGTGAATTGGCGCTATATAAATAAACTGAATTGAATTGAACAAACAATGAACGAGATCTAACTCGTTAAAAACTCTATTTTCTCTATTTATCTCCGCCTAGACACAAGATTAGCATAAATGAACCAGTTCAGTCCTACTTTGATTTGAGGGAGGTCCGGTCCACGAGGAAGAGAGCAAAATGTGTCCGTAGTTGAGCAAGAAAAGGAAGAGTTAGAAAACCTGCACAGGATTTAGGACTGTGTCCCAACTGCAGGCTGGTTGGCCTGCAGTTCAACGTCGTAATGAACTGTCTTGGAACAGTTCTGATATCGCCCAAACTAGATACACCAACAGGATGAGCACTTCGAAGCTTTGAAATGAGGGTTCTTGCCGGTCCAGCGGGTCAGAACAAAAGAGAATCTTCACCGGTGAGATGTCCTCTGTGTAGTAGGAGTTTCTGATAAGAAACTCTGCTGAGAACAGAAAATGGCCGCCACTACCATTCTTATAGGCCTTTGGCCGTGATGTCATCGTTGATGTCCCCATTGGTGGTCACGGACCAATAGGAGTGTGTTGGGGGTCACCGCTAGGATTGCTGGGAAATGGGGTCTGCTCAGTTCATCTTTGAAATGGCTTCCAGCCATCCAACAGTCTGTTCAGGAAGAAACCTCCAGCAGAACCAGAACCTGGCTCAGTAGGAGCGACCATCAGCCACAACTGTCTGGAGGTTCGAGAAGACAGAGCAGAGACACAGAAGGAACAGAAGAACTGATGTAAGAGTACTTACTATATTAAAGAAAGTAAAAAGTTGATAGCAGGACATGGAGGTTGTTCAGTTACTGAGAGCATCATCCCAGTCGATTGTAGCTAAGCAGAATACCAGACCAGGTGGAGCTACTATGGAGAGAAAAACACTGAGAGAACACAAAGTTAACAGTCGAAATAACAGCAAATAATACAACTGGAGAGTAGTAGGAGAGAAAAGTAGCAGAGTGAAGAAAAGTGGTCAGTCTGTCCTCCAGCAGTCTAAGCCTATAGCAGCATAACTACAGAGATAGCTCAGGATGACCTTAGCCACTCTAACTATAAGCTTTATCAAAAAGGAAAGTTTTAAGCCTGGCCTTAAAAGTAAACACAGTCTGAGAGCGAAGGGCTCTGATAGGAACATATGGAACAATTAGATCTCTGATGTATGATGGGGCTTGATTATTATGGGCTTTATTTGGAAGAAGGAGGATCTTAGATTCTTTAGAACTCTTACTGCCGCATGTTGGATCAACTGAAGGCTTTTAATGGCATTTTGTGGACTACCTGATAGTAAAGAATTACACTAGTCCAGCCTTGAGGTAACAAATGCATGGACTAGTTTCTCAGCATCACTCCTGGACAGGATGTTTCTAACTTTAGCAATATTCCGGAGGTGAAAGAATGAAATCCTACAAACTGTTAAAGCTCCCTTCTCACGGCTAGACCGCCGTGTGCAGTCAGTGCCCAGCAAGCCAACCAGGACCCAGGGACCACCCAGACCAGACAAAACCATGCAAACCACCAATTGCACCAACCCCTTAGCCCATCCCCAGCCGTTTACCCCAAGGCAGGGGTTGACACTAAACCAATGTCCTACTCCATGCCCTCACAACCCCAGTCCATCAAGCTCCTGCCACCATGATCACCAGCCTGCACGCCAATTCAGGGACGGGGGTCATATGCTAGTTGTTCACTAACCGTTTACCAGCAGCTAGCTGTTTAACTAAATGTAGCAAATAGTTAATCAGACCAGTTAATCTGTAGTTTTCCGTAGATGATTAATTAATCCATAACTACCGAACCAGATGTGATCTATAGATCCTGGTCATCAGCAGTTTGGAGATGATCATTGTTAGTGACAGTAAGACCCAAATGGGGCTAGAGGCCATTAAATAGGAAGAATATTTAATGAACAGAAAAAACATAAACTTACAGGGACTAGGGCTGATCAGAAAATCAACTGAGAATACAACTAGAAACTAGGAGACACAAGGGAGGGCGAGAGCAACTAATGAATGTGGGAGGGGAGCTTATATACTAAGGGGGAGGTGGAAATGACAAAGAAACCTGAAGAAGTGATCAGCAGTGAGTGGTGACAGCATGGGGGAGAGAACAGGCAGAGGAATGAGGAAACCACCATATTATACTACCTTTATTTATGTAGCACTTTAATGGTGCTTTCAGACCTGCAGCATTTGGTTCGATTAAAACAAACTCAAGTACGGTTTATTTGAGCTGGTGTGAATGCGGACCAGTGAGATTTGGTCCGGACTAACGAACCGGACCGAGACCTACATTTTGAGGTGGTCTCTGTCCGCTTCCAAACGGACTCTGGTGCGGTTCACTTCAGGTGTGAATACGAACCAGCCTCGGTTTGGGCCGACTTCCTGATAAAAGCCCTTTTTGTTCTATGTAGGCATCCGTAGCGCACTGCGCTTTGCACTGTGGGAGGTTTCTGTGTTGTGACTTGCTAGCATTAGCGCCAACAATGAATCGTGGTCAAACGTGGAGTCGGGAGGAATTCCAGTGGTCGATGAACAATGTAAATATAATATATTACGACCACCGCAACAAGAAGAAGAACGCAATCCATCTGTGTATGCAGAGCTAAGTCTGTTTATTTCCGGGAGCATCACTTCAACTGCTGCTTGACCAATACGGAATGACTGACATCATGCCTCCATTTACTGTTTGACTTTGTCTTGGACTTTCTTTCGCCAATTCAGCGCCACCACACACAAGGGTGATATACAACATGTGCAAAGTGCGATGTGAACACGAACCGCACCAGCTCAAAGTTGCAAAATTGGTCCCCAATCGTACCGAATCCAGGGAACTAACAGGTGTGAAAGGCAAGGCAAGGCAATTTTATTTGTATAGCACATTTTCAACAGCATGGTAATTCAAGGTGCTTTACATGATTTGGTGATTTAAAAAAAACACATGGAATATAACATTGGAAATTAAAAGTAAAAGAAACACACATTACACATGATACACAAATCAAAAAAGCAAATCAAAAAAGCAAGAGAGCATGAACACATTTCATACATATGACATCAAGCATTTACTCGAAGGCAATTCTAAACAGATGGTTTTTAGTGGCGATTTAAAGCAGTTCAGAGTTTCAGCAGCTCTACACTCGTCAGGAAGTTTGTTCCAGATAAGGGGAGCATAGAAACTGAAAGCTGCTTCTCCATGTTTAGTTCTGAGTCTAGGGATGTTTAGTAGGCTAGAGTTGGAGGACCTGAGTGGTCTTGGTGGTTGGTACTGTGACAACAGGTCTTCAACATATTTTGGTGCTAAGCCATGTAATGATTTATAAACTAGTAAAAGTATTTAGAAGTCTATTCTCTGAGCTACAGGGAGCCAGTGTAAGGACTTTAGAACTGGGATGATGTGCTCTATTTTCCTGGTTCTAGAGAGGACGCGAGCGGCAGCGTTCTGGATCAGCTGCAGTTGTCTGATTGACTTTTTAGGCAGACCTGTGAAGACGCTGTTGGAGTAATCAATCCGACTAAAGATAAACGCATGGATGAGTTTTTCTAGGTCGTGTTGCAACATCAGTCGTTTAATCCTAGAAATGTTCTTCAGGTGATAGAAGGCTGACCTTGTTATTGCCTTTATGTGACCCTGGAGGTTCAGGTCTGAGTCCATTACTACACCTAGATTTCAGGCCTGATCAGTAGTTTCTAGCTGTATTAATTGAAGCTGTGTGCTGACTCTTGATCGTTCCTCCTTGGTTCCAATAATAATTACCTCAGTTTTGTTTCTATTCAGCTGGAGAAAGTTATGGCACATCCATCCATTTATTTGGTCAATGCATTGATTTAGGGTTTGAATGGGTTCAGAGTCACCTGGTGACATTGTAGTGTAGAGCTGAGTGTCATCCGCGTAGTTATGGTAGCTAATGTTATTGGTTGCTACAATCTTGCCTAGTGGGAGCATGTAGATATTAAATAAGAGGGGGCCCAGGATGGAGCCCGGGGGCACCCCACATGTGATTTCTGTTAGTTTTGATGAAGAGTTTCCTATTGAAACATAGAAGTCCCTGTTCTTTAGGTAAGACTTGAGCCAGCCAAGTACTGTACCAGAAAGCCCGACCCAGCTCTCCAGTCGTTCCAATAAAATATCATGATCAGTGTCAAATGCTGCACTGAGGTCCAACAGAGCCAGCACTGTGGTTCTACCACAGTCTGTATTTATGCGGATGTCATTGAATACTTTGACGAGGACAGTCTCGGTGCTGTGGTGAGCACGGAAACCAGACTGAAAAACATCCAAACGGTTAGTCATTGTTAGGAAGCTATTTAACTGCTGAAACAGCTTTTTCAATAATCTTACTGATGAATGGAAGATTAGAGATTGGCCTGTAGTTCTGCATTAACGTGTTGTCCAGATTTTTCTTCTTTGTTAGTGGTTTAATAACTGCTGTTTTTAAAGCCTGAGGGAAGACACCTGATAGCAGGGATGAGTTCACTATTTGAACAAGATCAGACCCAATAACAGGAAGAACTTTCTTTAGAAAAGCTGTGGGTAGGATATCAAGACAGCAGGAGGAGGAGCTTAATTGGATAATTATTTTTTCAAGGCTGTTTTGGTTTAATTCGTGGAATTCAGACATTTTCTCTACATTGTTGTTGATTGGGGACGGCACTGGTTGTGGGTTCGATATTGAGGTACAGATTGACCGTCTAATTGTTAGAATGTTTTCAATGAAAAAGCTGCAAATTCATTGCAGGCCCTGGTAGAGTTTAGTTCTGAGGCTACTGTCACTAAAGGATTAGTTAGTCTTTCCACTGTTGCAAATAGAGTCTGTGCGTTATTAATGTTTCTGTTGATGATTTCAGAAAAGAACGATTCCCTAGCATCTTTTATAGTTAGCTGATATCTATTCAGTCTCTCTTTGTAGAGCTCACAGTGAACCTGGAGTCGAGTTTTCCGCCATTTTCTCTCGGCTCGTCGACACTCCCTTTTTTCACTACGTACCAGTGGATTACTTGTCCACGGAGACTTCTTTCTACCTGTGACTACTTTCTCTTTAGTTGGAGGAATGGAATCCATGATGTTTTAGATTTTTGCAAGGAAATTATCTACCAGTTTATTTACTGAGTTTGAGTTGGGAGATGAGGGGGATGTGGTGGAAGGATAAATACGTTTAAAGGTTTCTACTGAACTGTCCCCTAGAAAACGCTTTTTTATAGTGGTCTTACTGTGGCTGGATAATTTAGCAGAGAAGGAACTTTCAAAGAAAATACAGAAATGGTCAGATAATGCAATATTAATTACAGAGATGTTGGAAATATTTAAACCTTTGCTGATAATTAAGTCCAGAGTGTGTCCTTTATCGTGTGTTGGTTGTTTGACATGCTGGATCAGGCCGAAGTTGTGGAGAGTATCATCTAATCTTTTTGCTTGTCTATCTTGGGGGTTGTCGGTATGGATGTTAAAATCCCCCACAATGATTAGTTGGTCATAGTCGATACATATTACAGAAAGAAGGTCATTGAAATCATTAAAGAAGTTAGAGTTAAGTTTTGGTGGTTTATATAAACTTAGAAATAAAGCTTTGTTAGGCTCATTTATCTGGGTGGCTAGGTCATCAAAAGAATCAAACGTGCCCAGAGTTACCTTTTTAAGGTACATTGAGTTTTGAAAAATGGTGGCTACACCTCCACCTCGTCTGTGCTTTCTGCTCTTGCTTAAGGAATTGTAATTTGGAGGAGTAGATTCTATCAGTGCAGTTGTTTCGTTATTTTCATCTAGCCAAGTTTCTGATAAAAAAAGGGCGTGTAAATTATGCTCAGTAATGAAATCATTGATAAGAAAAAACTTCCCGGATAGAGATCTAATGTTTAATAAAGCTAACTTAAGTATTGTGATGATGGGCAGCTGAACCTTCTGACAGGTTATCAATTTTAGATTTTGTTTAATATGAGAGCTTGTGGTTAACGGTTTATGTTTCCTGCTGCTGATAATCACTGGTATGCTAAGTTCATGGGGGGGGGGGGGTAGATTTACTGCCCGGTTCCCTCAAATATCAAATATCTGTAATAATCAGTGGGGGGAGGCTCCCAGGCTTATTAACACTAGTCCCAGGGGTTTGGTATAGTCTAAGTTTAGGTGTGGTGTCCCAAATTTGATTTGCTCGTTCAGTCTGTCTGTAAAGTTTCTAAATGGAGACTCATTTAATGTGGCTGAGTCACAGGAAGATGAAGACTTAAAGAAAAAATGTTTGGTGCTAACAGCTTTACTCCGGCCTTGTTAAGATAACGGCCTGCTTTAAACAGATGATTAGCACTTCCAAATACTTTTAAATTATTAATAAATGTGAACGACTTCTCAGCTTATTGTTTCTTCAACCATTTATGGAGCATGCGGAGTCTGCTAAATCTTTCATCATTCCCTTCAGGGACTGGTCCGCTGATGAGGATGTTTACGTTAAGTCCATCAAGTCTCTTTAGGAGATCAGAAAAGTCTCTCTTCAGAATCTCTGATTGTCTCATCGCGATATCTGCTGATCCAAAGTGAATGACGAGTTTTTCCAGAGTAGGATGTTGCTCCAAGATGTTCTGGATTTTTTCTGATATTTCTCTCACTGTATTTTTGTAGCAGCTATAAACTCTGGTGTTCTTGCTACAAAAAGCCTCAATTCCATTAATTGATCCGTCTTGTATGATAACAATCTTTGCTGGGGGGGCTCTTACTTTGTTATGTGTCCGTTTGATGCGGCTTGGTTTCTCCTGGTGGCTTTGACTGGTCCCGGGGGATGCGTCATCTTTCGGGGAACTCAAGGCTGTGAATCTGTTTTTCAGCGGGCTTCCAGGTGGAGAAATATCTCTTGTTTTTGGCTGAGACCTCTTTTGTTTACTTTTAGCAGAAGCGGCAGTTCTGGGTTCAGAGCTTTCTCTGTGCTGGAGTTTCTTTTGTTTTTTCTTCCTCGGAGAACAGGCTGGGGTTGATGATTCTGTGCGTTTTAAAGCTGGCCAGTCTTTATTAGAGTGCGGAGTTCTGCCAGTAAGACGTTTGTTTGCTGATGGAGTTGTGTTGTCCTGTGTTTTCTCTGTGACACGGTTAGACCGATGTAACGCCGGGCTGATAGGCTGTTCCCTGTGTGTATTCAATGGTAAAGTTGTGTCGTTTCCATAATCAGCGTGGAAATCAAAATTAATTTCCAGACGACGTAGCTTTGTTTCAATGCCCTCAATTCTGTGGAGCAGTTTTTCAAAATCCTCAGCTGAACAAAAAGCCATGTTGATAAGTCCATAAAAAAGTAATCCAAGAAGAGATCCGGTCCAATACAGTAACTCCAATCACTGGGTAGATAAAATAACTAAGAAAAGGTTAAGAAAAGCAAACAAAAGAAAAGAAAACAAGAAAAGCAAACTGAAAATAAGATAAAGTGAACGGATCTGGGGAGAGACAGAGCGCAGCTGCTCCTCCTTCAGCTGTCAGAAAGAATGTACCCTAAAACACCCTAAAACACAACCATACCGCTGACCAAAGTGCTTAACAGTCAAGGACACGGTAAAACAAAATAGAACAATGCAACAAGAGTATAACAAGTGATAAGGTTTAAGACTGAATAAAAAAATTGTAGAAGAATAGCATTTATATGAAAAACTATTAAAAAGAAAGAAAACAGAGTATGGAAGCCAGCCTGCGGCTATGGGTTGAATGCAAGAAGGAAGTAGTGGGTCTTTAAAAGAGACTTAAAAGCAGCTAGAGAGGACGCCTGCCGAACTACGAGAGGGAGGTCGTTCCGTAATCTTGGAGCTTCTACTGAGAAAACTCTTTGTCCACGAGATTTATAGCGAACCGTTTGGACCTCTAGGAGAAATAAGCTTGTGGACCTAAGCGTGCGTTTGGGGCGATAAGAAAAAAGCAGGTCAGACATGTAGGAGGGGGTAAGACCATGTAGAGATTTAAAAACACAACGAAGCAGCTTGTATTGTACCCTAAAAGCAATAGGCAACCAGTGAATGGATTTAAGAACAGGTGTAATATGTTGACGCTGCGTTTTGCACCAGTTGGAGTCGGGCAAGGGTTGATTTGTTGACACCCAACAGAATCGCGTTTGAGAAATCTAGCCTGGAGATAATAAAGGCATGTATCACAGATTCGAGATGCTTTCTACATAAGATGGACCTTAACTTTAGCGAGACCACAACGTTGAAAGAAACAAGATTTCACAATAGCATTGACCCGGGTGTCCATCCTTAAGGAGGAATCCATCTTCACACCCAGGTTTGTCACAATGGTTTTAGGATGCGGAGGAAGAGATGACAGGTCCAGATCAGCTGGGAAGGAGAGCATCCTGGCAGCCAGAGAGAGAGGAAACAATGAAAGGAGCGGAGAAAACATACAAAAAGTAAACAGAGGAAAAAAAGAAATGAGGAATCTAATCAGAGGAGAGTAAAGAACTAATAAAAAATAAAAAAAATAAAAAAAACCAGATCCTGACACAGATCAGATTAGCAGTTATTCAAAACTTAGAGCCAGTCTGTGAAGGTGAAAAAGGGAAGTTTCCATGGCAACAACACCAAGGCCGCTGCTGTCTTAACCCACACGTCATATTCACATGAACGTTAATTAAATATACTATGAATAAATGTATCCTTAAATTCACAAAAAAATAGTTTTGTGTTTGGATTCTTAACCCTTCATGGTGCAGATGTTCTGCCTTAATTCTCATTATTACTTATTTTTATAGATACATGGAAGATAATTTGGGTTTTATTGTTTAACTCACCTGCTGCTTTCATGTCTAGCATAGCTCACTGAATCTGAGCGTGCTTAACTCGGTCATAAGAAAACAGAACCGACCCGAAACCAGCAAGAAAACGGTGTTGCAAACAACCGAAGCAGCAGAGAAACTTATTATTTCATTTCCTTATTTCATTTTAAAAACAGTCTTCTTTAATTTTATCTCAGTTCAGTTCTGAGCATGAGGGATGAATGTGTTTGTTGGTTGCATAAAGTCTAAAAGTTTAACCGAGTGTCGACATCTGGTCTGAGGCTCTGTTTGTGAGATAAGTTATAAAATCAGGTGGAGAAACAACCAGAAGTTCTCCCCTTCAATTAGAAGAACCCGAACAAATTGTGAAGCTTTTCTGGAAAGTAAAAACACATCCTGCATGTTTTATCTTTCACATCCCTCATATTCAGTCATTTTCTGTCTAGGTTTGAAGGAAATTCAGTTTCTCTGCTTGAAATGAAGCCAAACAGGGTCAGTAAGGTAAGTTTACACGCTGATAGATCTGTTTGTTGCCATTTGGTTTGGAAAAATGCACACTCAGCACTTTTCTTATTCATGCTTTGGCTGTAAAAACAGGATCTCTTAAAGCTGATTTCCCTGAGGTTGCAGAAATATACCAAAAAAATCCTCCACTGTAAAATAAAGTACCAAATGCATGCATAGAGGTTTTACCTGAGAAAAAAAAAAACTTCTTGCAGCCACCTTCTTAGCTCCTATTGATTACGGTGAAATCACTGCTATCAGGGGTCTGCAGCTCCATTCGGGCCACTTTCCTCAAACTTCTGGATGCATCCCTGCTTCAACACACCTAAAACTAAAGATTAAATTCCCTCCTTGGTACGTCGGCAGGTTTCACAGAGACCTGGTCATTAACAATTCATTTCATCCAGGTGTGTTGGAGCAGGGATGCATCCAACAGTAGCACATTGGGACCGGAGTTGCAACTGAAAACCTTTAAGCTCCTGGTGGAGCCTTCTTGACTTTCAGACTCAGTTAAATGCACTGGACACTAGTAGGAACACCTGTTTAAAAGCTTGTTTACAGAAATAGCAGGTAAGTATCTATTAAAAGCAAGTAAATAAAAAAGAGAGCCAGCAGATTATGGAGGAACTCAGAGGTCCAGAAGGCATCCTCTAGTTTCACTGAGAAGTTTTGATTTGACGCAAAACTGACTTTTTTTTTCTTTCTTTTTTCTGTAAAGCTGAGTTGTGGTTTTTCACAATGTTCATCTCATAACAGACACATTTTTACAGTTGCTCATTTAACTTCACTGAAACATGAAGTTGATTATTAGAGCTGCTTTCAAGCTAACAAATAAATAAACCTGAGGTGATAAATTTGTGCTTTAAAAAAAAATACAAACATTAATTCTGTGAGAGATCTTTTTGTTGAGTTTAACTTTGTAATTATTTAATGTCCTTTGCCGGGTTCGTTCTTATCTGTTTACTTGCACCGAGTTTACAAAGGTTAAGCAAACAAATTTTCCTGAACTATCCAGTTTTTTCGCATAAATGAAACATTACCCAACATTGATCGCCCGTTGCCGGTAAAGATCAATAAAGTTCATCACTCTGCACCCGTTCAACCTGCCGGGAGATCCAAAGCTCAGATCCGGACCTGGATAAATACTGGAGTGTCTCAGAGCTGCGGCACAGAGTCTCCTGACCTGCAGAGAAGATGAGGTCCAGTCTATTCCTGGTGGCGGTGGCGGTGGCGGTGTGCGGTCTTGTCGGCGCTCAGCCGGGGGGGCTGCCTGAGAGGGTGGAGAAGCTGGAGACCTCCAACGACATCTTGGGTCGGTCCCACTTGTTCCTCACCAGAGTTTAGCTGCTGTCTCTGTTAGACTCCCAGATGAATGCGGCTGCAGAGCTTCTCTGATTGACCTTCTGACCTCTTGCAGTTAAATCCCGGGTGGCGTTCGCCGCCGCGCTCGTCGACAGCGACACCTGGACCACCAAGGAGGCGACTGACGGTGATTTGAACCTGGAGTTCAAGAGGGTGATCACGAACATCGGCAACGGATACGACCCCCAGACAGGTAGCACTCACCTGGTCAGGTCAGGATGGAGGCTGTAGAAAAGCCCTCAAAATCTTGAGTCTATGGTTTTTTGTTGTTGTTGTTAAGTTCCTTTTAATATTGTTGTTCTGCATTACTCTGGAGTTATTTCACCGGAGGAGCTGTTCAGGGAATTATTATGGGCGTGACGTCATCGTTAAGTTTCGTTTTCGGGGTTACTCTTTTTTCTTTCTTCATCCTCTGCATGTCGCTGCATGGTTTTGCAGCTCTGCTAATGAATGGTGTGTGTGCGTAGATGACGAGAAACCACATGCATCTGTATCTGTCCCGCTGCACTATCCAACCTGTGAACAGATGTGGAAAATAATAAAGAAAGAAAAGAACACCAGATTTCTCTCCTCATATCCTTCCTGCTCTGAGTGGCTTTAAGTGGTGCTCTGGCCAGCACTGTCAGTGTGAACAGAGTGATACTCCCGAACCAGCACCTTTGTGCAGAGCACATTTGATTCTCCACTACACAGTATTAGGTTCCCCACTAACAGTTGGTCCTTCGAGCCGGATACACTCACTTTGCACTGAAGATGGATCGAGACTCAGAGTATGAAGCTTCTGGTGCCCGCCCCAGACGACGTATTCGCCCCCCTGTCTGCTTTGCAGATTACGATGTGGGTCAGCTGGGACATATCCAGGAAAGGTGGAGAGAAGACATGGAGACTCCCCAACATGAGGGTAGGGCCAGGATGACCCCCCTCCTCTCTACTTTGGACTCTACCCCACCAAGCCGCATAAAGAGGTGGGATGCTGCCTCTTTGGAAGAGGACATGGGTTGTGGCGCCCAGAGCTTACAGCACCCCCAAGAGGACCAGCTAGCTCCCGCCTTCTCACCTGAAAACAGTCAAGTAGAACCGCCGCAGGGATATTCCATCCCCAGATATGCAGTGCAGCAGCCCAGATATCCCTATCAAGATCTCAGTATAGAACTAGAAGACATGCGTCGGGAGAGACACCTTCTTCAGCAGACCCAACAACACGTGTCTTCAGATTTAGTCGAACTCAGGGCACTACGAGCAGACATGAGACAGCTAGTGGAAGCTGTTCACAACCTGCAACTCCCACCTCCTCCAGCTATGAGTGTGTCGGATCGGGTGCAGCCACCTCCACCGTTGCCACCTGCTGGTGCAGACGAAGACGACTGGCCAGCACCACCCCCATGGCTGGATCCTGGGACGGAAGACACAGTACCTGGAGATCCGCTGCCATCACCACCAATAAGTCTACAGCAGGCAACAAGAAATAGATCATATATTAAAGAAAGAGTGGTCCCAACTCCAGTAACCCAGCCATTTGTGGATCTTAAACAGCCTCAACCAACCACACCTATACCAGCTGTTCAGTCCTGGAACAGGCGGAGTCAACTTTCAGGTGGATTAGGGGTGCAGCCACAGTCAGTACCTCCTCCCAGCATCCCCCACCTTCCTGACACCAGTTACTTTGGGCCACGCCCACTAATCCGCAATTTCTCCAGACGGGACCCAAGTGATTTTGCTCGCCTGAAGCTCTCTTTGGAGAACATCCTGCCACCTAACGCCTCCGAACAGTTCAAGTATCAGGTGTTGGTGGATCATCTGCAATTAGAAGAGGCCCGTCTAATTGCTGATGCTTATCTTAACTCTCCGACACCCTTCTCCGACACCATGGCTGTCCTTAATGATAAGTTTGGTCAACCCCATCAGATTGCATTAAGACGTATCGCCGCTGTGTTGGGCTCCCAGGATATCAAACGGGGAGATGTTTCTGCATTTGACAAGTTTTCACTTCAAGTACAGTCCCTGGTGGGAATGCTACGGACCTTGGGTCCTGATGGAGAAGTGGAGCTGCAGTGTGGCTCTCATGTAGCTCGTTTGCTGAATAAGTTGCCACCCGAATCAAGAACGGAGTTCCGCCGTTGCATGTACCATCAAGGCAAACGAACCCACACCTTATCTGACTTATCAGAATGGCTGAAATATGAATCCTGGTGCCAGGACAGTGAAGGACAACTAGCAGTCGGAGGGGCTCAGGAGAGAGCCGTTCCAAGATTAGATGGTCGGCAGAGCCATCGAGCTACCACAGTCCTGCATGGAGGAAAGGCTGCTGTTGAGAAGTCAGGAGACCAAGGCCCGAGCAGCTCCTACAAGGGAAATAGGAGTAAGCCTTACTGTGCCTTTTGCAATAATGAAGACCATTATCTCAGCCAGTGCGCAGCAGTGTTGAGACTGTCAAAGGATCAGCTAACTGACTGGATAAAGGTCAACAGAAGGTGGTGGCGCTGTGCTCGGTCACACCAGGCGGCCCAGTGTAATTTAAAGAAGCCATGTAACCTTTGTCGGGGTAAACATCTCCAGGTGTTGCATGAGGTCAACAATAGAACACAGAGAGAGCCCACGGCGACCACAGTCGCAGAGACGACAGCTGCAGCCGAGGTGCTGTACCTAGACCGACCTGCCGAAAGTAGTCGGGTCCTTCTGAAAGTTGTGAAGGTCCGAGTTCACTATGGTGACCGAAGTCTTAACACCTACGCCATATTGGATGACGGCTCTGAGAGAACCATGTTGCTCCCGGAGGCTGTAGATAAGCTAGGGATGCAGGGAACCCCCGAAGAACTCTCTCTACGTACAATTCGGCAGGAAGTGCAAACTGTGCATGGGGCATCGGTGACTTTCTCCATTTCATCTCCTACCAGTCCGAGGACCCGATTCAAGATCACAGGCGCATTCACCGCATCACTCATCGGACTCGCCAACCACACTTACCCCATGGAACAGCTGAGGAGGAATTACAATCACCTCATCGGGATTCCAATCAAACCCTTCACAGACATCAAGCCTTTACTTCTCATCGGAAGTGACTATCCCCATCTTCTCACTCCCCTGGAACCTGTCAGGTTGGGACCCGCAGGCGGGCCAGCTGCCATTCATACTAAATTGGGCTGGACGTTACAGGGTCCAGCTCGTGTACTGCGCCACCTCGTCTACCCGCAGCAGTGCTTATTGACAGCGGTAGACCCTCAGGTACAGGACCTGATGAGGAATGTCGAAAGACTGTGGCAGGTTGATACCATCCCATTTAGGAGTGAGAAGTTAGTCACTCGATCAAAGCAAGATCAGGAGGCCATCCACCTCCTTGAGACCAAGACCATCAGAGTAGAGGTTGATGGCATACTCCGTTATGCCACCCCATTGCTCCGCAGGAAGGATATGCCGCTTCTATGGAGCCCCAAGGAAGCTGTGATGCCCAACCTGCGAAGTGTAGAGCGGCGACTGGCCAGGGACCCCGCACGGGCTGCAGTGTACAAAGAGGAAATGAACAAACTGATTAAGACAGGCACCGTTATCAGATGCAGCCCAGAAGAACTTACCCAGCAAGATCGTGAGGCGTGGCACATCCCACACCACCTGGTCAGCCATAATGGAAAAAACCGACTGGTCTTCAACTGTTCACACGTGTACAGAGGGCAAAGTCTTAATACCTACCTGCTCCCTGGTCCAACATTAGGAGCATCACTTCTAGGAGTCCTACTTCGTTTCCGAGAACATGCCGTGGCCATCAGCGGGGACATCAAGGGTATGTTCCACCAAGTCCGCCTGCTCCCCGAGGATCGTGCCCTTCTCAGATTCCTTTGGCGGGAGGAACCTGGAGGTGGAGCTCCAACAGTCTACGAGTGGCAGGTGTTGCCGTTTGGAACCACCTGCAGCCCCTGCTGTGCCACATTCGTTCTACAGCAGCATGTTCATGACAACAGTCAACCAGAAGAGGACGTGAGGAAGTCGGTGGAGAGGTGTTTCTATGTGGACAATTGTCTCCAGAGTGTCCCCACCGTCGCTGAGGCAAGACACCTGGTGGACAAACTATGCAGTCTGTTAGCATCTGCTGGGTTCCAGCTCCGGCAATGGGCCAGCAACGAACCGGAAGTAATAAGTCACCTGCCGCAGGAGAGCTGCTCAGCTAGTGTGGAACTGTGGCTCGCGCAACACAAGACAGATACTCCAGAGTCCACTTTAGGGCTAAGCTGGCTATTCCACACCGATGTCCTCTGCTACAAGTATCGCCCAGTGAAGTATGAGGTTCCGACAATGCGCAACATCTATAAGGTTCTGGCCAGCCAATACGACCCTCTGGGTTTCATTTTACCGTACACCACCCGGGCTAAGGTATTGGTCCGGCACCTTTGGGATAAGCCCCATGGATGGGATGACCCACTTCTTCCGCAGACACTATTACAGCAGTGGAAGGTCTGGGAGGGTGAACTGGATGCCCTACCTGAAATCACCTTTCCCCGGCCCTACCTACCTAAGAAAGTGAACTTCAGAGCTCTCACAACCGAGATGCATATTTTCTGTGACGCCTCTGAGGAAGCTTACGGGTCTGTGGCGTACCTTCGGTTCACGGATGGACAAGGTGGGGTTCATCTCTCATTTCTAATGGCCCGCTCCAGGGTGGCTCCCAAACGGTTCCATTCGATGCCCAGACTAGAACTCTGTGCTGCTGTTACCGGGGCACAGCTAGCACAGGTCCTCAAACGAGAGCTCACGATCAGCATCAACCAAGTCGTCTTGTGGTCCGACTCAACCACAGTGCTCACGTGGCTGAAGTCTGAATCTTGCAGATTCAAAGTCTTCGTCGGAACCCGTGTCGCAGAAATTCAGGAGCTAACTGACGGCTGTATATGGAGATATGTGGATTCAGCTAACAACCCAGCGGATGACGTGACACGTGGGAAGAGGCTGAGAGAGCTGATGGAACCAAATCGCTGGAGTCAGGGTCCCTCCTTTCTCCTGCAAAGTCCTGATAACTGGCCATGGGAACCTTTAACTAATCAAGCTCAAGATGAGTCAGAACTACGTAAATCTGCATTTTGTGGAGTCACTGCAGTTACTACCTCTGATCTGGCCAAATACGACTCTTGGAAAGAGCTGTTGGAAGCAAAAATGCAGGAGTTACATGGGGCGGCCAACTCCGATGGTCAACCATCTGCAGAAGATTATCGGCAAGCTGAGCAGCTAGTCTTTCAGAGGGCTCAGAAGGACAGCTTCCCCTTGGAGCTCAGGTTGCTTAAAGCTGGGAAACCAGTCCCCAGAGGCAGCAGGCTTCTCACTCTGTCACCTGAGTGGGATGAGAGGGATGACCTTATTCGGGTTGGCGGACGTCTCCGTCAAGCAGAGGACATGGAGTTGACTGCTCGTCACCCAGTTATTTTGGATCCATGCCATCCAGCAACTAGGCTCCTCATCCAAGAATACGACCACCGTCTTCATCACCCAGGTCCAGAACGGGTGTTTGCTGAACTTCGTCGTTCCTTCTGGATCCTACGAGGGCGTGAGGCGGTTAGGCGACACCAGCACGGCTGTGTTGACTGCCAAAGATGGAGAGCTAAACCAGCAGTACCAAAGATGGCTGATCTCCCTGCGGCTCGTTTACGACTATTCAAGCCTGCGTTTCACTCAACAGGGGTGGACTGCTTCGGTCCATTTGAGGTCAAGGTGGGTCGACGGCGAGAAAAGAGATGGGGAATCATCTTCAAATGTCTCACCACGAGGGCGGTACATTTGGACCTTCTGACCAGTATTGATACCGACGCCTTCCTGATGGCCCTCCGCCGGTTCATCGCCCGCCGGGGGACACCGGCTGAGATTTTCTCCGACCAGGGGACCAACTTTAGGGGAGGAGAAAGGGAACTCCGGGAGGCCTTTGCTAAAACCAATACTGCCTTACGAGAGCTCCTCGCTCCGCAAAGGATAGCCTTCCATTTTAACCCTCCAGCAGCCCCACACTTCGGAGGAGTGTGGGAGAGGGAGATACGCTCAGTCAAGAGTGCCCTTTATATCACAGTGGGAGCCCAGCCCGTTCCAGAGGAAGTGTTACTCACCGTCCTCATCGAAGTGGAAGGTATTTTAAACAGCAAACCTTTGGGTTATGTGTCTGCCGATGCCAGTGACCCGGACCCAGTGACACCAAATGTGCTCTTGATGGGGCGGCCGGATGGGTCGCTACCTCAAGTTGTCTATCCAGGGACAGAGCTCATTAGCCGTCGTCGATGGAAACACTCACAAGTTCTGGCTGACCACTTTTGGACCCGGTTCATTCGACTCTACTTGCCAAGTCTTCAAGCTCGCCAGAAGTGGTGGACTTCACCAGCTGACCTCAGCCAAGACTGTGTGGTGATGATTGCTGACTCGCAGTTACCTAGAGCCTCATGGCCCGTCGGGAGGGTTGTCAAGACTCATCCAAGCCCTGACGGACATATCAGATCGGCAGATGTGAAGGTGGGAAATAGAGTTTACACCCGGCCAGTTGCCAAGCTGATCGTCCTTCCTGTCCTGCCATCTGGAGACGATGATTCCGCTCCTGGCACTTCTTTACGACCATAGACTTTGATGGCTTTATTGATGGACAAATGTATACCATACATTTGGGGGCGGCTGTAGAAAAGCCCTCAAAATCTTGAGTCTATGGTTTTTTGTTGTTGTTGTTAAGTTCCTTTTAATATTGTTGTTCTGCATTACTCTGGAGTTATTTCACCGGAGGAGCTGTTCAGGGAATTATTATGGGCGTGACGTCATCGTTAAGTTTCGTTTTCGGGGTTACTCTTTTTTCTTTCTTCATCCTCTGCATGTCGCTGCATGGTTTTGCAGCTCTGCTAATGAATGGTGTGTGTGCGTAGATGACGAGAAACCACATGCATCTGTATCTGTCCCGCTGCACTATCCAACCTGTGAACAGATGTGGAAAATAATAAAGAAAGAAAAGAACACCAGATTTCTCTCCTCATATCCTTCCTGCTCTGAGTGGCTTTAAGTGGTGCTCTGGCCAGCACTGTCAGTGTGAACAGAGTGATACTCCCGAACCAGCACCTTTGTGCAGAGCACATTTGATTCTCCACTACACAGTATTAGGTTCCCCACTAACAGAGGCCTTATGCTGTGTTCTATTTGTCCACTGAACTCGGTTTGCGAGTCGGTTTCCGGAATTACGAACCGGAAGTAGCAAATAGAACGCCCCCGAGGTCGTATATACAGGTCGTCAACTCGTCGAGGCTCAGAGGACCCGAGTTCAGTTCCAAGATGGCTACCACGAGCATCACACACAAGTAAACATTGTGGTTTTCTACTATTTTAAGCACTTTTGTCTTTGTTGTAACCAAATGTAGAAGTCGTACACATAGCGGTGTATACGGTTACCTATAGGCATGTCGCTTATTACGTGCCGCCTAATAAGTTATTTTGTAGCTTGTGCAGTTTAAATTGGCTAGAGTCGCTCCATGTTGCTATGACAACAATGACGAGTCTTGAGCTACGGAATTTTCGCTTAAACAGCGGTTAAAACATTCATAGACTAAAATCAAATAAGATGAAACATTAACCTACATTCTCCGCTTTCTATCATCTTCTTCCATATTATGATGATGAACCACAAACTTTGATATTAGCTCTCTGCACTCTTTCAGAGCTGGCGCAACAGCGAGTTTCCTGGAGGCGTCCATCTTTTCTCTGACCTGTTGTGTGCAAAACAGAACGCAAAAAACCGGCTGTAACTCGTTTTCCGACACGGATGTGACGTCACTCTCGAGTTGCAAGTCGCGCTTACAAGACAAATAGAACGCAGCATTAGTCTCCTCAGAATGCGGTAGTTTAATGGGTTTTATCTAAACTGTGATTCTCAACCCACCATGACCGTCTGGCTTGAAGTCAGGCAGATTATTATGACCACCCAAAGTTATTTCTCATGCATTTTGTTTCTTGAGGATCATAAATGTTTCCTCCTGCAGCTCGTTGACTTGAAGGTAAGATCAGGTACAGTTTAAATGTGTCTGCTTCGTCTGAGTCCACCACCAGAACCGCACTGACCCAGATTCTGTTCCCTCCGCCTGCAGGTATCTTCACCGCCCCCGTGAAAGGACTCTACTACATCCAGGTCACCGGAGTAGCCGGTCCCAACGGGGAACTGCAAGCCGGCGTGAAGAAAAACGGAGTAACCATCTTCTCCATCTACCAGAAGGCAGGGACCCAGGCCGGCGCCTCCAACGGCATGACGCTGGCCCTGGAGCAAGGCGAACAGCTCCGCGTCCAGCTCTGGGCGGGCAAGAGCATCGCAGACCAGGGTCGCCTCAGCGTCTTCACCGGCTTCCTCGTCTTCCCCATGTAGGCGGAGAAGTCAGAGGAGGATCAGATCTTCATCCTGAAGCCTGGGGAACATCTTGATCAACAAAAACTCTGCAGGACGTTGTAGGCGAGGCCACCTGCTAGACAGCTGTCAAAATAAGAGCACTGATTGTTAAAGATTAAAACTGCCGATTTGTGAAAGAAATAAACGCCTGAAACTAACCTGCTGCTCGTTTTCTTTTGCAAATCTATGGAGTTTGGTTGGAAATTGGTCAGAAAAAAAGTTCTTTATGGCCTTTAAATGTTAAAGCTCAATATCGTCTGCTTTTTATTTACTTTGGGTCATCGGATTATCAGGAAGCTTCACAGTCAGACTGTTTGGGACCTAACGTCCAACAGAGATACGAAGAAAATCAATAACATCTGATGTAGATGGTGGCAAAAAAAAACCAGAGCTGAGGAGCTTCAGGCTGACCTGGAGTCAGGTGAGTTTCTAGGAAATGATTTATCCCATCATGAAACTTTTAGCATTTCAGTGTAAAGTCAAAGTGCTCCAGTTTTACCCCATCTGACCAAAGAAGATGCGTCCAGTTTGCAGAATCAAGCAAATATCCGCAGAAAGGTGTCCTGGTCTGCAGCCTGACGTGCGTCAGACATTCATCAGTTGTTCTGGTCTCTCTCCAGCTCTTTAAGGTGTCTTTGAGCATTAAAACAATTTAATACATATTTGCACAACCTGATTTTTTCCCCAAAATTAGAGCATAAATTAAGTGTTTTTCAAACAATTATGAAAAAAACAAAAAGGAGGTGGTGAAATGTGTTAATTGGCAATAAAAAGATAAGATCATGCTGTGGGTCAGCTTCTAGAACTGGAATAATACGTGTTAAAACGTAATGTTCACCCTCTAAAACTCACCTGTTCCATGTCAGATAATGAATCAGAGTGAATGGGATAGAGATAAGCAACATTCAGTGATCCAAGACAAACATATTATGGGATGGCGAGAGAAGCAGGCGAGCTCTGGTCCTTTGTAGAGTTTTAACCATCTTCTTTAACACCTGAACCCTTCCACTCGAGTGGATGAGGCTAATTAAAGCTGCTGAAGTGAATCAAAGCTGTCCGACTGTATAATCGTATTTATTTCTGAGAACATGGCCGCCTCCTCCAGTGCCAGGATTCATTCCCAGCCATGAAGTTAATGAAGTTCCTCCCTCTAAACGATAAAAAGATGTGTATAAGTTTGGATTTAATCACGAAAACTGAGCTTTATAAACACCTTTTTGTGTGTTAAAGGTGTTTTTAAAGTTGATGGGTAAGGAAGGTAACTCTACAGAGCTCTGGAAAAACAGAATTACTCAGTTTATACTTTAAAATGTAATAAAAACAAATTTTAAAGTGTTTGCCTTGATTGTTAAGTCTGTTTCCTCTCAGGTTCGAACTCTGAATGTTTTCTTTTCAGTCGTCAATAAAAAAAGGCTTCTGGTGCCATGGCAACCAGGATGAAACGTCCTTTAATTGTCTCGTTTGTCTCCATCCTCCTCCCCCTGACTGACAGTTATTTGCCTCCCAGTCTCTTTGTTTCTGCTCTTAATTAGTGTTTGTCACCTGAGTCACTCACCATAGAAACGGTAAACCTCTGTTCACCTCGTTCATGTTTTACACCAACTGCATATAGAGACAGATGTACTGTACAGTCTGGAACATGATGCAGTCGTACAGCACACAGGACCAACATCTGGGACAATAAATGTCCTCAGATCTTTTTGCTAAATAAATGTTTCCTGCAGCTTTTAAAGGACAAAAATTAGACTTTTTAAAAGTATTTCAAAGGTCTTGATATCAATTTTTCAGAATGACAGAATGACAGTCTTGGAACCCGATCCCTCTGGGTTGGATGAAGAAGAAACTGTAGCATCAACTGACCCATCATTTCTGCTTCAAACACTCAGTTCCTCGGATCAGAACCGAGCTGGTCGCGATTTGAGCCTGTTGCTACAAGGATGTTGCTCATGCAGAGAAAACTTCAGTCCATGCTGCCAACAGGATGCAGGGTGGGTTAGAAACCACTTCTGCATTTCTGATTTCTGATAGAAAGTTGAGTGGAAGGAAAATGTGCAGTAGGAACAGATGCAGCCGTGACAGGGATAACCACAACCTGGAGAGGATTGTCAAGCTAAATCCATTCAAATACTTGAGGGAGGTCCACCAGGATTGGACTCAGATTGGAGTCAGAACATCTAGATCCACTGCGCTCGGACGGATGCTACTTATCGGCTACAAGCATCTTACCTGGACTGGAGAGAACCACACCTGGACTGATCAAGGTCCCGGAGTCTGGAAGAAGTGTGGAGAGGACCACAATTTGTCCGCTGTTCCTTCTGGGTCTGGAAATGACTGGAATGTAATCCAAGTATTTTCTGTAACTGGATAAGACTGGAAAAGTAAACAAAATATTGACTCTATTATAATGTTTCATGTGCTACTAGAGATTTCATTCGTCCATCCATCATCTGATTGTCCAAAAAAGACAAAAAAAAACACTCATTATTGGATGTTTTAATTACCTTTTCCGTGCAGATTGCAGTGAAGCCGGGCTGCTGCAGCTCATTCACATAATGAATGTGCTTCTTACTTCTAAGAGCTAATTGAAAATTAATTCAGAAATTAAAACATCTAACAAAGACTTGGAAGCTCGCCAGCTCATTAACACGCACCAACATCCTGAGTCTGTGAAAAATCATGCTGTCTCCTCCTCCTCCTCCTCCTCCTCTTTTTTTAATTGACACAAACCGCTGCTGATTATTTGAACTAAAATGACACATTTATTGTTTTATTTCTCCGTGGATCCAGACAGTCACTTCTTCCATCAGTAAATCCGACTGCAGCTGCAGATGGACCGTTCTCATCGTCGCTGCTGAGCATTAAAGCTTCATGTCAAACAAACAAAGCTGCACAATTATAACTTTAATTTAAGACTAATTATACCCTCACACTCTATCAAAGCTAATAAATAAACAGGGAGGATAATGTGTGTTAATGGTATGGATCGTCGTTAAACGCTATGGACTTCAGATGACTTTCCTGCCAAACGGCCTTGTGTTCAGATTTTTTCCGTCACCTGAACACCGGGACCAGGATTTTGGGATAAAGAGGGAGATGTGATGCAGCAGTACATTTCGGACCAGCGGTAAGGTGTCTACTTATCAGTTCTACGTGGTTGTTCAGTGGTTTCTGTTGTGATTGCATTTCTCATAAGATGAACTGAACAGACTTTTGGATGTCTGGGAGCTATTTCAAAGATAGACTGAGCAGACCACATTTCCCAGCAATCCTAGCAGTGACCCCCAACACACTCCTATTGGTCCGTGACCACCCACGGTGACATCAGCGATGACCTCACGGCCAAAGGGGGCTATAAGAGTAGTCGCGCCCATTTTGAATTGTTCTCCAGCTGGAAGTTCTTGGATGAACTACTGCTGAACAGAGGACATCTCACCGGTGAAGATTCTCTTTTGTTCTGACCCGCTGGACCGGGGAAGAACTCGCTTCGAAGTGCTCATACGGTTTGTGTATCTCGTGTGAGCTATATCAGAACTGTTCCCAGACAGTTCGTTAGACGTCGACCTACAGGCCATCCAGCCTGCCTTTGGGCCACACGGTCCTTAAAATCCTGTACAGGTTTTTTTTATAACTCTTCCTTTTCTTGCTCAACTACGGACACAATTCACTCTTCTCCTAGTGGACTGGACCTCCTTCAAGGCAAAGTAGGACTGAACCGGTTCATTTATACTAATATTGTGTCTGGGCAGAGATAAATAGAGAAAATAGAGTTTTAACGAGTTAGATCTCGTTCATTGTTGCTTAAAGTTTTTTCAAGCGCTGTACCTGTTTGCTCATTTTTGTGTCGTCTCTCGTATAAGTCTGAGCTGAAATTGCTGTTTGAAACTGTTTGTTTTATCCTGAGCAGATCACATCTTTCTTTGCTTTTCCTTCCTCTCCTTTACTCTCTCTCTCTCTCTCTCTCTCTCTCTCTTTGATCACTCCGTCGGCAGAGTCGGGCTCGGTCCGGCCTGTGTTAGCTGGTCTTAGCTGGAAAGTTTAACTCCATTGTCTTTAGTCTGTCGCTAAAGCAGAGGCCTACCACATAAGGCTGGTAATCATAAACATAAACTGAGACTGAACAATTTGGCTATATATATATAAATGTTCCTGGAATCCAACAGGATGGTGCCCCTAAACTTGGTAATTTTTACATAAAATTCTTATTCTTATTAATAATTGCCCTAAGCAATTATTCCTAATTATTCATAGCCAAATCCTACCTATCTGCGGCACAACATTACCAAGGCGATTTATGAAAGGAATTACGTTTATTCTTTCTCGTCTCTTGATCAAATCAGTGATTTAAAACTGAAATAAAAGTAGATAAGCTCTTCTTTTTTTTAAAGACATTCAGCTTGAAAACTCAACATTTACACAAATACATCTTCATTGGCTAAAAAAGTAAAAGTTCAGAGTTCAGCTTCCCGGCTGCTTAAACGTCAGCATGCAGCAGGTTGTTTAGCAGCTTAAACTGACGGTCTAAGGTCTTTGCACACCGGGTCCAATGCGAATAAACAACACGAAATTGTGAAAAATCAGAGGCCCAAAATCGACGTGTCGTGTATGCACACCAGACGCGCTGCGACATTGCAAATAAATTATGAAGATTCTATTAAAAAATCGTAAGGCGGCAAAACTAAAAATGGATTCAACATCAATTGACGACATTGTGTTGATAATGATGGAGAAAGAAAAGAAGAACAGAGCGCATTGGGTACATCCTATTCTGGAGAAGAGAGGAGAGTTTGGAGAGTACACAGCTATTTTGTACACATTGATTTACTCACCATCTTCATTTCCAAGTTCTTCAGCAATGGGTCGCCACACATTATCCTTATAATCGTCGCCCTTGCAGTTTTTCTCTTTTTTATTAAAGAGACGGTGGTGCTGGGACACAAAAAGGATCAGATGCTCAGCCAAGGTGAAGAAAACATTAGTTACTTCAATGAAAGTGACACTTCAGTTCGTGACTCTCTGCTCTGATGACGCCATCACCACGCCTTCTCTGATTGGTCAAGTTTTATCTGTCAGATACGAGTTTTTAAAAAATCAACCTCAATCCGAAAACATAAAACTCGTAAAATCGCAGGATGGAATTTCTTCAGTGGTGTGGACGTACCCATTGACTTGACATTGATTCGAAAGAAAATACTGTCGTGTGATTTAATCGCACGAAGAAATCGGACCCGGTGTGCAAAGATCTTAAGGTCGTTTTTTCACACCGGATAATCCGGTAGATTCAGTTTGACTGGTGAGGTTCGCTTTCACACTGCACTTTGTCAAACGCACCTAACCGAACCTCCTGAGCAACATGTTTACCTCCTCGCCTGTGGTGGCGCTGCACCAAGAAGCCGTGAACACGCGGACATTTCAGGAAATGTAAAGAAACATGGAGGTTCTAGACAAATACGTTGCAGCATGAGCGGAGAAGGAGGCAGAGTTGTTGTTGTGCGGTTGTTTTGGTTGTATTTACCCAGAATGGCCTGCGCTATAGTCTGCTTCCTGCTTGTGGAGCGCCCACGGCCCGCTTGGCATTCACGTATGCAATCGGACCTCAGCAGGGTTCACTTTAACGGAGCTGAGACCTGGGTTTTTAGGTGCTTTTTTGGTCCTCTTTAGAGTACGACTGCACATTCACACATACCCAACCGAACCGAACTTTCTGGCCAAACCGACTAGAGTTCGATTAAAGCGGACTAATGATGTGAATGCACCCTAAAAGTGTTTTGACGCCAGTATCTTACTTACTTTGGTCCGAATCAGTTAAATCTCTCAACTTCTAACTTTTTTTGTTGGTTCCGCTTCTTTACACTCCAAGCTCCAGCGAACCAGAACCTTTCTCTCTAAACCAGGTCGGAACATTCAACCTGTTCATGGGTCAGATGTGTTCCGGGCCGGGAGAACCAGATGTAAATACAGATTCTAGATGCTGTGTTCTGATCCCAGTAGAACCCACAGAGAAATTAATCAGATCATTAACTGTTTCTTGTTTTTATTTCAGGTAAAATTACCAAAGAAGTTACACAGAACTTTATGCTTTTAGAAAAAAGATGTGCCACTTTTTTTTATTGGTTACTCTGCTCCATCCAATAATGCAACACAAACCTGGCTATGGGAAGGCTTTTGGATCAAGCTTGCACTGAACACATGGTAGGTGTGTCGGTTCATGGTGGGATCAGGTTCTCACACCAGAACCGAACCTAGAGGTGCTCGGGTTGGAGGTCTGGGTACGACTGTCGTGTTCTGCGCCGTAGGGTGAACTGCTGTTCTCACATCTACAGAAACGAACCGCACTGAGGGACGAAATGCACCAGAATTCGTTTTAAAAGAATGAAACATCTCAGCTGTGAAAATATCCTAAATCATCAGGAAATGCTTGAATTATTCTCTCAGCGAAGCTGGAGCTGACTGACTTATCGATGAAGATTTTCTTTCTAAACAAGAGAAACCAGTGAAAGTTTTGATTAAAGATGATGCTTCTGAAGGTTTTTATGTTTTGCTTTATGATTTGTTTTAGTTTCCTTGTGAAAAAAGATCATTAGGAAACTAACTTAATTAGATAATCTATGATTAGATTTAATTTATTAAATTTAAAAAATAACTGCTTTATTGCTGTCGTGAAAAATGTAGAACTGCATGAATAACAGGCCAACGCTGTTCCTCAAGACATGTTTACCTGAATACTTCAGTTCTTATTGTTCAACACACCCCATTCTAAGTAAGAGACTCTTCCTGTTGACTTGTCATCATGTTCTGGAGACGCCTTGTAATTATCCAACACTTATGACTAGTTGTTTCAAAGCAGCCAAACATGTAAAACATGCAGGGCTGTCTGCCAGGAGAAAAAGTGTGAAAACTTTCTCAGGTTCGGTGATCTACTGAGTCCAGCAGGTGTCCTCTGTTCTGGAAACTATGAGGACAGTTCTGCAGCCCGAGTTCTTCCACAGATATCTGTGATATCAGATCATTGTTTGCTTCACAAAGACTAATTCTACCTTTTAAGGCTCAATAAACTCCAAATAATCAAGAAGCTATAAAAGCACCAACATCGCTTCTGTTCTAAAGCTTGAAAACAGACAAAACTCAAACGCACGTCAAACGCAGGCTGGACGAGTGCTTTATGTCGGGAGTTTTGTGTCCCAGTTTAAGCAGGATTAGTGCTTCTCTCAAGCTTTTTGTTGTCTTAACTGCTAAGTGAAAGAAATATCTGTCACCAATTAGCAAACAAAACCTGCCTAATTACCTCTTCAATTAAATGCATTCCTGCCATTGTGGAGAAATCTCTAAAACCTACAGGGCAGCAATCCCAGAGGAAGCGTCATGTCAACTCAGCAGATCGTTGCAGCTGAGTCACTGCAGATGTTGATTCTACACTCATGCATCGCTCTGCTGTCTACTTCAGGTAACAGACTGACTGCTCATAGCCACTCCACACAATCACTGTTCAAAAAGGACCCAAAGATTTTCACTCATAAATTATATGTGAAACAACAACAGCCAAAGCTTTTCCTTTGCTTATAATCTGATAAGCATGATCAATGCATAGCAATATAATATAAAGGAAGTACTTCATTAAACTGACTAAAATGTGTTTAAAACCATTTAATTATCCTCTAGCTACCATGTTACTTTGATATATCTCTCTGCTCGGGCTCCACAATCCAGACTCATTATTAATGGATCTCCTCCAAGGTGCCAGTTTTCCAAATGCCTCCAGGCTTTAAACACAACCGACCAGCAGGGAGTTATTAGAGAAACATCAGCGAGCGTTAATAATTCAAAGAGCTGCAGGTGATTTCTGAGACTTTGTTCAGTGGACGTTTAAGCTCTGCAGCTCACCTCAGGCTGGATCAGAACTGAATTTATTCACCAAGATTGTGAAACAAACAAGGAAATTGACTTCAGCTCCACACGCTGACAGCGTACAGACAATAAACATAAGCACAAACCCTTTAGAGGAGAACAAATAAAACATGAACAATGTCCTAATATAGATATATGTGTATATAAACCAAACATTTTTTTTATTCTGTTTTCACAAGGTAGATTATAATAGTGCAAATATGCCTTTTTTCCAGGAGAGTAGCTGACTCCTCAGGCTGTAAGGTGTTCATTGTGTTCATCAGAGAGACAGCCTGGGGAAGAAACAGTGTCCAGGATGTGTGGGGTCTGCAGGGATGCTAGATATCCTTTTCCTGAGCCTAGACCTGTACAAGTCCTGGATGCAGGGAAAGTGTAGGAACTGGAGTTGTTGAGGATGGTGATGGGAGGCAGCGTTGGGGGTGTTCTCCGCAAATCCACCTTAACCTTTTACTTGGTTCTGGTTCCCCCGATCCACCTCCTGTCTGTATGCAGACCCATCATTGTCCTGGATCAGACCAACAACAGTGGTGTCACCTGCAAACTTCAGGAGTTTCACAGACGGGTCCGTTGAGGTGCCATCAACTGTGTGCCAAGAGACAAGAAGTGGGGGGGAAAGAACACACCCCTGGGGGACACCAGTGATGGTTGATGTGCAGAGGCTGCTGGGTGAGCTACTGGTGGAGGATGCCTGAGTTGATGGTGTTAAAGGCTGAGATGAAGTCTGCAAACAGGATCCTGGTGGACATCCCTGGACAGTTGAGATGGTGCACGATGAAGTGTAGTCTCAGGTTTAGCTTGAAGACAAAAGGTACACCGGTGCCCTCAAACTATAACCATGAGCTTATCACTGTCTTTATAGAGACGTTTGAATATGTAAAACTTATATATTCAAAATACACTTTAAAATAAGTATTTTCCAAAAAGGGTTAAGGGAAGAATTTTTGTAATTCCAATGTGCCAGTCAACAGTAACCTACAGCTGTACATACATACACTTCATTAACCATGTTATAAAATAAATACAAATATAAATGCATATTAACACAAATTATAAAAATAATTTTTTGTAGAACAACATGCATACACAGGGCCAGATACAGGAGAATATGGGTCCCTGGGCTACAGCTCATGCATATAACAACGGATTAAAGTTTACGTTCAAGTTTTTGGAGTTTGGCTATGTGAAATTAAAGTTTTGAAAAACAATACCTAATTTTTAGTTTTTAATTGTAATTACTTCTAGAAATCTCCATCCAAACAAAAACACGGAAACAACCTAAATGAAGCTGTGCAACCAGTTAGGGAAGGGTTATAGCTAGTTTTAACACTAAAATCCAATAATTACAACACGCTACAGTGATTTCGGGCTTCACTTATTGGAAACTTTCTCAAAAAAATTTGATTGCTGTTGCTTCTATATTTCGATGCCATATGCAGTCTTGATTTAAGGAATTACATCAAGCAATTATATAAAATAGTGAGAAATAGGTCTGGTCTGGTCTGGTGAGATCTGTGAAAACTTGGCTTTGATAGAAAGAGTAGAGAGGTAGTTTTATCAGACACTAACAGGACCATCGAACAGTCATGACAAGGAGTGAAAGGTAAAAAAAACATCCAGCTGGCCAAACTGACAAATCCTGTCCATCTTGACATTTTGCTACAACTCTTGTTGGACCTCGTTTTCATGGTTTAATATTGTCAACCTCTGAACCTTTAAGCAAGTACGATTTAATCATTCTATTTACGGTCTGTTTTTTGGATGTGTGGTACTTTTTACATTGATATAGATTTTGAGGCTCCCATTATCTTGAGTGCTGAATCTCTTTCAAAGGAATAAGGGCATCACTGCCGCAAATATCCTCTGAATAGTTACCTAACCTGTTTGAGTGTCTATTCAGTGCCTTTCTGTAACCATTGGGATTTCGCCAAAGGTTACATGGGGATGGATAGAAGACCTTTTTAAACTTATTTCTGAAATTTTCCCCCAGGAAACCGTACACCACCGGGTTTAGGCAGCACTGTAGGTAGGTGAGAGTTTGTGTAATGAACAAGGCAGTCTGCCAACTGTCTGCCACTTCACATGACATGAGCTGGAACATGTTGGTAGTGTCATACAACAGAATGATGTTATAGGGCATGTGGCAGACGAAAAACACCAACACGATCCCAGTCACTAGGTTTTTCGCTTTTTCTATGTTTTTTGAAGAATCTTTGTTAATTTGTGAGCGTGTGCTACACCTTTTTAATAGTTTTCTGTCATTTTCTATCAGGGGTTTCTTCTTTTTCATAAGGATGATGATGGTTGAGGTGTAGCAGCAAATTATGGTGACCAGGGGCAGGAAGAAGCCAACAGCCAGTTGGATGCTGGGAATAGCTATTTTAACCATCCTGGACGATTCACTGTCTTCAAACTGAAACTCACAGACATACCGTGGAGATGTTGAAGTCTTGTTCTCTCCTTCACTCTCTAGCATGATGATATAATCACTTGTTAGATCATACCAGTGATAGAAGTAGAAGGTGGGGACAGAAACCAGTATGGCAACAACCCAGATGAAGGCACAACTAATGAAGCTGTATTTCGTCGGTAGTTGTGATGCCGATTTGTTCAAGGTGTGGGTGCCATAGCAGTGCACAATACTCATCCCGGCCATGAGCAACATGCCACTGTAGAGGTTGATGCTGTAGGTGCCCTGCAGCAGCTTACAGGCCACCTGACCCATTGGCCATGAAAACAGCTCGTTGTAGATGAGGAAAGGCAGAGCCATGATGAACAGCAGGTTGGTGATGGCCAGATTGAGCTGGAAGACTTCAGGGTGATTTAACTTTTTCTCCCATGCAAGTGTGAGGATTACTAAAATGTTCCCCACGAAGCCCAGGATGCAAATAATGGAGTCAGCATACATGCATAGCAGCCTGTTCACGTTGTTGCTGGTGCTAAAAGTGCAGGGTCCAGGAAATTCTTCTTCTTCAGAGCTGTCAAAAGCTGTCTGACTGGACGTTGACTCCTCCATGGCGGTCCTGTCTCACTGTAACAAAGCAGAGAAGAAAAATATTTTGTAATCATAGGAAAAACGAATAGTTTATAAGTGAGATGAGAACATATTTGGATTCGTTTGAAAGCTTTCAGTGTCCAAACAAGTTCAGTGCTCTGTAGCTTATTCCCTTGGGCCTTTTGTTTATCTTTATTTTCCATCATGATCAACCTGCACCAATATTTGTGTCGAATATTAGCAATGAAAACAGGAAGCTTTACACAATTTATAAAGGCTTTTAACAATTTATCTGAACCATTGTAACACTTTTTCTAAGCTATGAGTGCTTTTAACAACTAATCTGCAAAAATAAAATTAAATAGAAAATATAGGAACTGCTCAGTAAATCTATTCAAAGGCCTACAATATTGTGCTCAAATGCTTTTTTAAATTTTAGTTTTCATTTATACAGTTATTAACTCATCAATTTTTATTGTATTTTTATTAATTTTACTGTTTTTGCCCTATTCCTCATTTCATCAAGAGTACTTATTTTAGTGTGCAAATGAAGCAATATAAACTTGCGGCATCTGTTTTGCATTGTTTGCATGAGCGGCTAGCTTAAGTTGTACAAGGAACAATAGCCTAACTGCTGTTTTTTTTAAATAGTGACTTTTAATTCCATTTTCTCAATCTGTTTATTTTCCAAGTGTATTTATATTTAATGATATTGTTAGTGCTGTGTTGGGGTGCAGCAAGAAGGTCCTGGATTTTAATCTTGACCAGGGATCTGTCTAGATGGAGCTTGCATGTTCTGCCTGTCTATGCAAAAAAAAAAAAAAACAGTCACTAAGATGCTTGAACTGGCTTAAAGAAGCATTAGATCTTTGTCAGGAGAATAATTTTTAATTATTGACTTTACTACTGAACATAATCTTGATGTTATGCTCTTAACAGACACATGGCTGAAAATACAGTTAAACACCTATACTAATAGAGTCAGCACCTCACAATTACAAATTTCTAAGTGAGAGCGGGAAACATAAGAAAGGGGGATGGGCTGCTATCTTATTCACTGAAATATTGAAATGTATTCCTGGGCAATTTTGACTAGTACCTAGCTATACAAGTAAACAACCATGATCGAGTTCTGATTTTTGACCTTGCATAAATCCCCAAAATATGTAGCCAACTGTTGAAATGATTTTAGTGACTTTTTTATCTGTAATTATGCGTTGAATATAGCTGTTTAATTATTGTGGGAGATTTTAACTTCAAACAACTATGTTAAGCCATCCCTCTTGTTAGGTGTTTTTCCCCAGACTTTAAAAAAAGATATTATAAAACCACTGCTGAACAAGAATAATCTGGACATGTTGCTCTTGCAGAACTACAGGCTAATCTCTAATCTTCCATTCATCCGCAAGATTACTGAAAAAGTTGTAATTCAACAGCTAAATAGCTTCCTAGCAATGACCAATTGCTTTGATGTCTTTCAGTCCAGTTTCCGTGCTCACTACGGAACTGAGACTGCCTTTTTCAAAGTGTTGAATGAAATCCACTTAAATATGGACTGTGGAAGAACAACAGTGCTGGTTCTGTTGGACATCAGTGGAGCATTCGACACTGACTATGATATATTATTGAAACAACTGTAGAGCTGGCCTGGACTAATTGGTACAGTACTTGACTGGTCCCGGTCTTACCTAAAGAACAGGAACTGCTTTGTGTCAATTTTGTGTCAGGTGATTTTTCATTGAAGAGGATATCCCAAGGTTCCATCTTAGGGCCCCTTCTATTTAAAATCTTCATGCTCCAGCTAGCACAGATTATAACAATGATTAGGATTAGTTACCATAACTTTGCAGATGATCCTTAGCCCTACATTACAATGTCACCAGGGAACTATGTACCCATTTAAGTGTTTTTTCTGACAGAAAAAAGCTCAACTTAATTATATTTTTGGACAAAAGAAGAACAATCAAGAGTCAGCACACAGCTTCAGCTATTGTAGCTAGAAAGTACTGATCAGGCTTGAAATCTGGGTGTAGTTATGGACTCAGACCTGAACCTTCAGAGACACATAAAGAAAATTACAAAGTCGGCTTTCTATCACCTGAAGAACATTTCCAGGAGTTAAGATTTGATGTCCCAACAAGATCTAGGGAAACTCATCCATGTGTTTTGCGACGTTATGTTTCTTGCTATTTTTTCTTTTATCTTTTTATCATGTAAGCATTCTAAATTACCTTATCCCTGAAATGTGCCATACAAACAAACTTGCCTTGCGTTACTATATACATGTGAAGCAATATTTTTAGAGTATCCAATCAATTTTCATTGATTGATGACACTCAGGTAAATGTATCATTTCATCCTGATTAATCCTAATCAGTTGATTGGAATGGAAGCAGAAGTCTGGACATCTGGACTTCTTCCAATTTGTTGTCTTTGGACCAGAGCCTCTGAGGAGCCAACTGTTTAGCCAATCGCTGACTCTGGCTGGCTTTAAATACTCCTCCAGTAATAATGAAACTTTGTGTAATCATTGACTAGGACATGCCATTTAAATATTAGAATTAGTAATTAGTAATAGATAGTTCTTTTATGTGCATGATACTGCCAAAATTACAAATATTGTGTCCGAGAGAGATCTGCAAAAAGATGGTCCATCCATTTGTTACTTTTAGGTTGGATTGTTGTAAATATTTAGCAGAAAGCCCCAAAACACAGCTAAAGATTTTTTCTGGAGCCTTTGGATCTGTTTGTGCTATAGGTGCCTTGAGAGGACATTTCTGGTGAATTAGTGCTTTTAAAGTGTTTCACTGTTTTCACTGGAAATCCAAACAGGTTCTTAGAACAGGTCCAGCACAAATATCAGTTTAGGATACGAAGGAGCTAAGTTTTGAAAAATACAACAACACAGTTTATTGAATTTCAACACCTTAAAGGAATAGTGCAGATGTTCATGAGTAGTCGGTAAGAAATTAAGAAATTCTCATTTTGGTGAGACAATAACAATCAATCAAACTACTTATACAAATGACAGGAACATGTGTTGTAGTACAGACAGTCAGAGAAAGCAAAACACCAAATCTTTACCTTCTCTTCATCAGTTTTATTTTTCTTGTAATATTGATTTTTATCTGCTTTTAGCATATTTTATTCATTTTATTGCTTTGTTTTTTTATTTATGAGTTTAGTTTTCTGGAATCTTATGTACAGGACTTTGGTCAGTTCCAGCTGGTTTAAAGTGCTTTATAGTTGGCTTGGCTTTTCTCTTTTACTTTCCGCTTAGTTGATCGGGCTGACAGCAAAAAGAAAATCTACTCTGAGTCTCACACGTTGTCTCACACTGACCTTTAATAAGTTCACTGCGACAGAATTGTTTCTGCAGGGAAAATACCGACTGTTCTCCAGGGAACCTCGCACCAAATCACTGATTCAGTTTTAGTTCTGCTGAACAGAACAAAGGTGAACCTGAACCTCCAGCTGGAATAATTTTTTCTTTCAACTAACTTTGCTTTGGGGTCATTCTACTTATTTTTCACAACTAAAAAGTAAATACATTATCTTGTATCATTTCCTTAGGTGGCACCGTAACAAGATACTAAGTAAACATTTAAATAAATAGAGATTCTAGTTTGTTGACCTTAAAATGTATTGGTTTTAAATATAATCCAACAATATTTAAAGCTGCTAATCTCATAGAAGAGCTCCACATTTTTACACAGGGATCCAAACCAAACATCTTTTCACTTTCCCTAACAGTAATAAGTGCACGCCCTTTAAAAGGATTGAGGTTTTATTCAACTGTATAAACACTCCAGCATCAAACTGACCTTCTGTAACAGTTATTGCTGTTAGAGCAGGATCCTCACCTTCTGAAGCTGGTTTCCAGACAGTTTCCTCCTTTATGTGTTGAATGAATCGATTCCAAGTCAGAGATGATTTCTGGGTCAAAATGATCCGACTGTTGCTAAACATGCTTGTTGCTTTAGTGTCTCAGAAACCGCAAACGGGACGTTAGAAACTGGTCCGACCTGTGTGGCAAAAACTCTTCCATTGTTCCACCACCTGTCCACCAGGTGGGGGTAATGCACCAAACATTCACATTTATCTCCACATTCACAGCAAACATTCTAGGGTCTGCACTTTTGATCAAGGCTGTTAGCAGAGCTGGGTAGAGTAGCTAAATATTGTACTCAAGTTAAAGTAGTACTACTAAAACATATTTTTTACTCAAGTTAAAGTACAAAGAATGGATCTAAAAAATGACTCAAATAAGAGTAAAAAATATTTGGGGAAAAAGACTACTCATGTATTAAGTACTTGTTCTGAGGTCCTCTAGGGTCCATAGGATTACATGTGGTGTGCCCCAGGGTTCAATTTTAGGCCCAGTGCTTTTTAACCTTTATATGCTCCCTCTTGGCAGCGTCATCAGGAGACATGGGGTTAACTTTCACAGTTATGCTGATGATACACAGTTATACATCTCCATGTCTCCCGATGACACACGGCCAATGGATGCACTTTTTAACTGCATTTTAGACATTAAATCCTGGATGGCAGAAAACTTTCTCCAGCTCAACCAGGACAAAACTGAAGTTTTAGTCATCGGTCCTGAGGCTCAGAGAGAGAAACTTTTACCAAAACTACAATCACTGTCTTTTAATCTCTCTTTACAAGTGAAGAACCTGGGCGTGATTTTTGACTCTGAGCTGACTTTTATTCCTCACATAAAAAATATCACTAAAATAGGTTTTTATCAACTAAAGAACATCGCCAGAGTCCGCCCCATTCTGTCTCGGGCCAATACGGAGACACTGATGCATGCTTTTATCTCCAGTAGAATTGATTACTGTAATGCCCTGCTTTCTGGTCTTCCCAAAAAGAGTATATCAGGTTTACAACTACTACAAAATTCAGCAGCATGTGTCCTGACGAAGACCAGGAGGCGGGAGCACATTACACCGGTCTTAAAATCATTGCATTGGCTCCCCGTACATTTCAGGATCGACTTTAAGGTTCTTTTAATGGTTTTTAAGTGTCTTAATGGTCTTGGGCCTTCTTATCTCTCTGAACTGCTTTTACCATATAAACCTTCGCGGTCTCTGCGCTCCTCTGGCAGCCGTCTCCTTGTCACCCCAAAAGTCAGGACACACAAGCATGGCGAGGCGTCTTTCCAGTTTTATGGCCCTCACCTCTGGAACAGGCTGCCAGAGAACCTCAGGGCTGCAGAGAATATTCATGTTTTTAAGAGCAGGCTCAAGACTCACCTTTTTAGCTTAGCTTTTAACTGATTATTTATCACTGTTTGTTTAATTGCTTTGGATGTTTTATATGATTATATTTTTATCAGTTTTACTATTTAATCTTAGCACATTAATTTACCGTTTCTTTTTATACTTTAATTTATCTTAATCCCCGTTCCAGTGTTTCCTCTGTGGGAGCCCTCTGCCCCGGGAGCGGTGGTCGGCTGTAGCTGCCTGGGTGCTCTCCGGGTGGAGCTTGGGTGGAGGTGGGGGTCTTGGCCTTGCCTCCACTGGGTGCCCTGTGTCAGTGCCTCGGCTGCTGCTGTTAATCTACTGCTGCCGGGGCAGATGGCTCCTCTGATGGCGTTTCCCTGCATGGTTCATCTACACTCGGCCCAATGTCCTTTTTTACCTTTTCTTTTAACTGTGTGTGTGCATGGGAGATGGGTTGGGGGGAGGGGGGTATAACTGTGACCATGCTTTTAAATCTGTGGGGGAGGGAAGGGAAGGTGGTTTTATGTGGGGTCATTTTAATCTGTAAAGCACTTTGTGATGCAACTTCTTGTATGAAAAGCGCTTCATAAATAAAGTTTGATTTGATTTGATTTGATTTGAGATCATCACAAATGATGTAATGTTTAAAATTATGTAACTGGGCAAAATAAAGTTTTGTGCAAATTCTAAAGACTAAAATAAATAGAAATACATGACATAATTGTAAAATAATAATTTGACTAAAAGAAACATTTTTCCAAATCAATTTCTTTCAAAGTAAAACTAATGAAACCAATACTTACAGTAGCTAGTGTATATATATATATATATATATATATATATATATATATATATATATATATATATATATATATATATATATATATATATATACACAGTTAACAACCTCAGCAGAAAATATTTGTTAAAATGGCGAAGCTTGTGTTCAAACAGAAGGTCTCACTTCTACATAAAGTCTATATGTGAATCTCATGCATTTCTGGTTTTAAAAGCCTTCGATTTCATTCAGTAAAGTTACTCGCTGTTGGTAGAGGAGCCAGAAACTTTACTCAAGTAAGAGCAGTGATAATTCATAAAAAGATTATTCAAGTACAAGTAAAAAGTACGGTGTTATGGCAAAAAATAGTATCTCAGGGTTTCCAAAATAAAGAAGACTTGAGTCCCAGAAGGCGTTTAAGTATTTAATTCAAACATGTCTGACCAGACCATGGAGGGGACAGAGTTACTCGTGCATCACCCTAACCAACCTTTCTAACTAACCGCTTAAATAGTATTCAGCAATCATTGTTTATCTCTGTAGATGTCTTCTCCAACGTTCACGCCCCGCCTCCAGAGAACTGCTTCACACGAGTCTCATATCAACGCATAAAGCAGCTCATCCGAAGGCCAGACTGTTATCTTACTGCCCCGGCGTCTGTCTCTCTGGTGACCTGACACATATATCTTTCTCATAACATTAAGCTGGAGCAATAAGCTTGTCATTTCATTAGATGTATTCACTAAACAGAGAATATACACTTAATTCCTAATTGCATAACAGTTTTCCACCACAATTCCCTGCTTTTATTAACTTAAATAATACCATAAATATAAATGGAAAATTCTAAAGTGCTATCACAAACTCCCTAAAAGGTTGGTAGGTTGATCAAAAAAAATAAAATGTTCAAAACCCAAATTACAATCAGACATGAGACATGCTTGGCCATGGAATTAGCTCACAGTGACAAATATTAGATCCTTCCAGATGACTTTGCTGAGACTCCTGTGCATTGAGACCGAAAACCCACGGGGTCTTCTTATGCCATTTTCTTGTGGGCAAAATGTCATCTCAACAGCCCCTCGCCCCAGAGGCGGCCATCCACAGGTCTCGTCATCGGTCAGGATGCTCTAGATAAAACACAGAACAAAAGAGAAATTATGTAGCATCTTCCAGTACACTTCAGAGGGTATTACATCAACACTAGATGTTGAAATGTATACTCTTCCCTTGCGCTGTTTGTTGTCTGTTGCCGTGAAGTCAGCCTCCGCCAGCATCCAGTGACCCGTAGCCACCGATCAGTCCTTCCTCAGAAAGGAGAGAGTGGTCACCCCTCAGAAGGCCCTCCAGAGAGAACCTCCCAATGCGACCCTTGGGAGCTGAGCTAATTAGGTATTAGAGCATTGATGTTCAAACACAGATGAGCCAATTCACAAAAGATGAACAGGATGAATATGACAAGTATAACCCACACCCTCGGAGTATGGTTTCAGATCAACCTGATGCAACTGTGTGCAAAAGAAATTCTAAACAATGCACAACCTGGTTAATGAGCCAAACCTCATCAATTGAAGCTAGAAAACAATTAAGGTAAATGTCTCCAGATCACTCTGTACTAAATCCATGCCAAGAAAAAGACAACCAACCATTCCAACTTGTGAGAGCAAAAAATCCCAAGAAACAACTACTCCCATCAAGAAGTAAAGAAGGTTTTCAGATCAAATTAAAACTTTGTAAAGTTCCCAGACACAATATGTACTACAAGTCTGAACCCGAACTGAAATGGAATATGAAGTCAGACGTCAAGTCCAGGTAGTAAAAAAACCTATTAATTCATGACAGAGTTATGATTCACAAGAAACCCAATTAAACCTGTGTTACAATTCTCTTCATAATCCCTGTAAAATCTGTTCCAATTACTATCAAATCCAATTCCCCCCTTTTTTTTAAGGCATCGTCTTGCACATGCCTTAAAAAAATCAAGAAACAAGGAAACAATAACTTCATCCTCTTCTCCAGTGTCAAGAAAAGAAACATAGTAGGTTAAAGGTCATGCATAAGACATAACCTCAGAACCTGTGGATCCTGCTGCTGTCGCCGCTGAGGCAGCTTCAACCCCCTGATGATCATATCCCAATCATTTAGGTTTGCTATTAGGTTCTTATATTTGAATTACCTTGTTGTTGAAAGTGTGCTTACAAATAAAATTGCCTTGCCTTGCAAAAACAAAATAACAATTTCACCACATAGTTACCAAATGTATTTAAGAATTTTAATCCTACTTGCATTAGCTACAACACTTCATTTCCCTCTGGGATCAATAAAGTATTTTGAATTGAATTAGACAACTTCTTCAGACCCTGCTTTTCCAGAATCTAATTGATGTTACACTCTTTGCAGCCACCTTAGAAGTTCAATTAACTAATACCTCCTGCTTTTTGTTAGAAAAAAAAATTGTTTTACTCAGGACACAGTTTATTTACCTAATTAATATCTCTGCTGCTGTTATTTGCTTCTCTGTTTCTTACAGTTAATTCTCTGTTAACTCCTTGAAAAAAAACAAAAAACATTTATTTAGGCTGTGATAAAAGCCAAGAGAGCTACAACTAAATTAACTGTGAAATCTATAGTTCAGGATTTGATTTTCACCCCTAAACACCAAGTGATTATATATTATTTGCTTTCTTAATTTGAAAAGTGGTACGTCACTGATGACGAACAATTACGTTTTATTATTTATTACTATTTGAAAGAAAACGGGTCCCCAGAGTGTTTTTGCAGCTACAGGGGATCACACTTCTGAGCCTCCCTTGTGAGGTCTAAGAGAAAATGTTAGAATTTGAATTCCCTTCACCATAGCCCCAAATAAGCCAAAATAAGTACCCCCCAAACTCACTTATATTAAGACCCACTTATATAACTTCCTGTGTTTACCCACTAGAGTGACAAAACCATCAGATTTCTAGGAACAAACCTTTCCTGACCTCTTGCCCCCTTATCCTGGAAGGAGACACAGAAAACTTCACAGCTTCAGATCAATTCAGTCATTTTCCAAGCCATATTTCTAATAAGGCCTACTAACTGCTCTGACGCTTGAATGTTCCCCAGATAAGATTAGTATTTACCTTTTTTCCATTTATTTAAGACCTAAGTAGCCTAAGGACCAGTCATCTTTGTTTAATGTTACCCAGCAGAAGCCTAAAGTTTTATTTTTTAGTTGTGTTCAAATTATAGCCTAAACAATATTGTTTTACTGTTGCTGCTCACAGCAAAGTCTTGTTATTTTTTAGTCTCGCGATTGTTTACATTAGCGCCTTGCAAGCTGATAAAAGATTCGTCCTTCACAGCTGTGGCGAAATCTAAGCAGTGTTACTGTAAAGGTCCAAGTTACTTTAGTTAATGTTCACAGTTCTAAGATTTATTACTTTCTGACACCAAACCCCAAAACACAAGGAAACAATTCAGCCCCAATTGTCCCAGAAAGGAAGGAAAATATGTTTTCACTGTCAGTCAGCTTAGTATTAATCAAGTCAGGGTATAATTCACAACCTACCCTAAATGCCCCAATCAACTTTGCTATTTGTTCTAGTCGTAAAATAGGAACGTTTCCGTTTCTAAGTTGGTGCACACAAGCTGCAACAGCTAAGGAAACTTGTACTTAGTGAAATAGCAATTCCATCAAATAACTTTCAACCAAAATGACTCTCCTGACAGAGAGCATTAGGAGAGAAAAAAAAAGACTTCTTGACCATTTACCAGATAACTCCCCAGAAGACAAATGATCAGTTCACTCTCTTGCAGATGTGCAACACAGTCTTTAAGCTCTGATTAGAATAAACTCACCGGATGACGAATCATAATCTTTTCAGAGCCGTAGCAGTTTCGTTGTCTGCTTTACCCCATCCGTCTAGGACAAATAAATTAAGGTTTAGTTGCACATCAACTTTCCCTTACAAATTACAACACAATAACAAAACAAATTAGATCAACATAAAAAATAGAAAGAATCAGAAATTATAGCCTGCTTTCATCGAGACCCCTTTCTAGTAAAACAACTCCAAAAGTACTTTTTCCCCCCCCAAAAGTTGCTCACATAAATATAATTGAGTAAATGTAACTAGTTACTACCCACCTGTGGCTGTTAGAACGGCCTAGTCAAAGTACACATCTAAATCCAACTGAGAATCTTGAAAACTGATGTTCTCAGATATTCTCCTTCCAATCTGACAGAACTTTAGATGTTTTGTAAAAGAGAAAAGGCAGAAAGTTTCAGTTTGTAGATGTCTAAAGCTGGCAGGAAGAAAACCTCAGAGCATCTGCTGGACCTGCAGCCAGACGTGGTTCTACAGAGTTCTAACTCAAGAGGTCTAAATAGATTTCTTTTCATAAAAACGGATAAACAACCAAATATTTAAGTCCCACTTTACAAATATTACCCACTTTGTACTGGTTGATTATGGAAAATACCAGCAAATTACATCAAAGTTTCTTCTATTCATGTGACAAAATATAGAAGTTTAAAGGGTTCAAACATGTTTACATTGTTGTTACACTTTAATGATCATTGCGATCTCCTCCTACTGGATTTGATCTGGAGATAACCAGGATTAGCAGGTCGGACTGAAAAATCATCACACAGCAACATTTAATAAGTTTCCATTTTCTCCTCCCTACTGGTTGAAAGTGGAATTACAGCTGTCATAAACAACCCTGCCGCAGCCTTCTGTTGCTCCAAAGCCTTTGCAGATAGCAATTTTGTCAGAAAAAGTGGTGTATTTTGATTTTTTTATATCAATGTATAATTATTGGCAGTACAGAAACAAAGAAAAAAATAGGACTTTGCTTGCTACCTTTTTAGATGGTTTGAGACTGTAAAAATGAACCGACTGGCAGAGACCTCCCACCAGTGCCTACCCTGACCAACAATATAGTCTAATGCAGTTTCTGGCCAGCAGAGGGCTGCAGAGTGCTGTCCCATGTGAAGCTGCTCCAGTTTGTGGCTCAAGAACCACTGAAACCAGTTTCATCAGAAACTCTTTAGTGTTGCTTCAACCGGTGCATGTTGGTGAAATCGGACCCATGCAGGACTCTGCCTCCGAGCCAAACTCGAGGGTCACAAATTAGTATTACTTTTTAAAAATGTAAAGAAAAATGTAAAGAAAAAATCCTCCCTTTGGACAGTGGCCATTTTGATCTGCTCAGAATGCAAGATTTTATTTTAGTGAACAAAGAAGTCTATTATTTGTAGAAAATGGATCTGTGAATCATTGTTGATCTAAAACATTAAAAGTGTTGTGCTGCAGTAATCAAAGACAGGAAAATATTCTCCAAACATTTTTTGGGGGGGGTCCATTGTCTTCATTTCCTTACGCTCAGCAACAAGAGCGGGTAATGGGTCGGTGCTTGCTGTATTTAGCTCAAATTGATGAAAGTTGGTTTTTTTTTATGGTGAAGAACAGAGAAATATTTTATACGTTGTGTCGAAAAAATAGATAATAGAAACATTCTGAAATTATTTTCATTCTACAAAATTATAAAACGCAATCATCTGCATGAACTGTGCTCACAGGACAGATTTACTCCAACCTTGACATGTGGGTGGGGGGCCAAACAAAACTGGCCCCCAGACCCATGCTCTGGAGATAAATGAGGACAGAGGGAGAATGTTTGGTACATTACCCCCACCTGGTGGACGTTTAGAGGAACGACTGGAAAGTTTTTGTCAAACAGGTCAGACCATCAGTGTTCGACACAGAAACCATCGGCTTCTCCATTCTGATCGTTTATTCAACACTATAAAAGAGGAAACTGTCTGGAGATCAGCTTTAGAAGGTGAGGATCTTGGTTTAACAGTGATAAATGTTGCAGAAGGTCAGTTTTAATCTTTTTAACTGTGTGCTAGTTTTACTCTTAGGGAAAATGAAAGGATTTTTGGTTTGAATCACTGTGGAGGATTGCAGCTCTCTTCTAAGGGATTAGCATCTGTGTTTCATTTCATTGTTGTTTCAAACAATGGTTAATATTGTTCGGTTTATAAAGGGTGATATCAGCTAAATTAGGCCACTTTTTGGTAAATTGCTGGGGACAATAACACAATACCATATATGCCTTTTCCATATGTTTTTATGATTAATAATGACTGTTTTTCATATTTTTGTGTTGAAATTATGTTATAAAATATAATTATTTAGGCCCTAAACATCAGCTGTGCCAACTTTTTTTGCATGGGCAGTTTCGGGTATTCAGGTAAAATGGCCCAGCTGTTTCAGGTACAATGAGCCAGTCAAACTGCAAAGGGAAATAGTAATTTATCATCAGTTTTCAAAAACACAATTTCTTATACAGCCACATAACATTTAACCTGCATTAAACAAACATATGTTGGATGAAAACCCACACATTCAAATTTGCAATTAAAAAAGTACAACATAGATCAGTGAACTGATGTCAGTGCTGTGTGTGTGTGTGTGTGTGTGTGTGTGTGTGTGTGTGTGTGTGTGTGTGTGTGTGTGTGTGTGTGTGTGTGTGTGTGTGTGTGTGTGTGTGTGTGTGTGTGTGTGTGTGTGTGTGTGTGTGTACGCACAGACACACCTAAACACATATGTATGTGGTTTGTGAGTGACACAGATTGATGGCCCATTTTAGCTGAAACCATGTTGCCCATTTTACCTCAGTGGGTTAAGGTAAATTGGGCCAAGAAAAACATCAATCTAGATATTATGCATAGTTTATTATGTCCATGTTTTTTTATGCATTTATCATCCTTATAATAGTTTAGTTAGATTTGGTACGCCAGGCTACTTTCCATGCAGCTTTCTGGTGCAGTCTTGGTCAACAGAAGAGAATCCAGTATAACTGAATCGCTATACTGGAACTACACACAGGTATAGAGTTGGGTTTTGGAAAATTTCACTCACAAGTAAATTATTTATTAGTTTAAATAATTTATTTAATTGTAGATATGGCAGTGCCCTCTGACCTCTGCGTATTTTTTATTTTACTTCAAAGATGGTTGGAAAGAGTTATTTAGATACAATAAAGATACAAGATTGACCTCATACCACTTTTATTACCAATCTCTTGCATCATATTATAGTTGAAGCTGTAGGAAGTCTACCACTACTCTGCTGTTATTTGCAGTTTTTCCATTTCTTCCAAATAACCTTTTGGTTTTTTATGCACAAATATATACATACACAGCTTGCACATGTTTTCCTTTAAACAATCCAACTCAGTTGCACATTTCTTTTAATCTGTGGAACAATAAAGGATATTTCGATTCTGTTTCTGATCTACTCGAAGTAGATGCACAAGTCATAAGTACAGTAGCCCTCCAACTTCCTCCTATTGGTCTTAGAGTTCTTCTAAGCTCTCAAAGCCTTCGTCATCACATTTATTACTGTCAGATAAATCAAAGTCCTCTTCAAAAGCTGGAACCTCAACAGTTCCAGACGTCACGTGTTCCTCAACTTCTTCATTGTCACATCCTCATTCTCACTTCTTGTCCTTGTGGTTCCGTCTTCTAAGTCATCCAAAATGAAGTAATAGTGTTACCAGTAACAGTGCTTCTTTCTCTTTAGAAATATAGGTAAGCTGCATATTTATATCATGAAACATCAGGAAACACCAGAAAATATTCAGACATTTTAAGAGATTGTGCTTACCTTGCGTTTGACTCAGCCAAATAGCGTCATTAAACCAGTGTGTCACGTTGTGAGGTTAAGGAGGACTCAAGCGCAGAGAGTTTTGTGGGAGACAGATGATTTTAATGAAAATTTGAAAACAAAACAGGAAGGTGAAAGATTAACACAGCAGAGACATAGAAAACTAATACCACACAGGAGATCAATATTCATGAAAACACATGCATCAGCACAAATATGCAAGACAGAAGCATAAATGAACTAACACAGAGGAATGGTAAGTAAATATGCAACATGAAAACGATCAAAACCAAACCACAGATGAAACCAGACTCCAACACCTACGGATCATGACACAGTGACAATCTCTAATAACTGAAACAAAATGGACGCACAGATAGCATATTTAGAATATTTGCAAGGAGAAGCAAAAAAGTTTTATTGGACGTTGTTGAAATATGTCTGTAACATCCGACTGTCAGATGTTTTTCATGAATCCTGATTAACTTTAGGAGCAACACTTGAAATGCATCTAAATCAACAGTTTATCATAACAGCTTCATAGTCACAAACAATAATAATTAGCAAAAAGGTTTAACATTTGTAGGATAGAAGAATATTTCAGCTCATTGTAGTGCTAGAATGAAGATCTTATGCACAGGTCTTGATCAGAGTGTGACCTCTGTGCAACAAGGTCAGATTTCTGAATGTTTCTAAGGATGCACCATCAGATACATCAAATAAAATCTAAGCATAGCAGAGATGGGAACAAAGACACATTCATCAACATTCGGCAGTAGGTTGACATTCATTTATAACAGCAACACTCTTCAGCTCTTTCTGGTGGAACCTCAGTTGTTTCCCAGCTACATCCTTCCTTTTAGAAGATTTAGTATATTTGACTTAGCTCTGAAAAACGTCCATGTCTGCTGAAGGGTAAAAGGTGAATAACACAATCTGCTAAAAGTCCCCAAGCTCAAACCCACTGCTCTGTGGCTCTAAGTGAGATTTTCTCTCCAAAAACCACAAGATGGATGGAAGAAATAAAGCAGCCCTTGTGGACTCCAACCTTCCTTTCTGAGACCTCCATCCCGCCAAGAGTCCCATCTCAATTATATTTCTCCCTATAGCCACAAGAACTGGAAAAAGATACCAAATCTGCATCCAGTAAACTGTACATCACAATACCTTTGAAAAGCAAAAAAATGACCAGCAGTAACAGCTGGTTGATCACCTTCATAACCAAAGCACATATTAGTTACAGTATCTAAGCATCCCTAGCAATGGAATACAACTTTAATGTTAACATCACTCTATTTTTCTTTTCCAGAAGGTTCCTCAGATGGTCGTTCCCACCAAACTGTATGAATTATATGACCAAAGCTTTGCTGAATGCATGACTTTGGTCATATCTTCTCTGGCTTCCTGTCTGGGATCATTTTGATTTTGATTTTATGATATCAGCTGATAATTAACTATAATCAGGCTATAACTGGAAAGAGAAAGGATGTTTTTCCTTGTCTGTATTTCGACTTGTCTTTAATGTCAACATTGTTGCCCCCTGCTGGTTTTTCATGACCATTTAGTCATTTTTTGTGGAATAGCTCCTTTTATTGTCTTAATTTAACATATTTTGATGAACTTTGTCTTTGACTTCTATTACAGTGAAACAAGATGAACTACTATGGTAATGAAACCTATGACTACTACGACTACGATGACTACTTTAACAAGAATGATTCATCAGGACCATGTCACAACAACAGTGTGAACAGTGTAGTTGTTCCCTATATTCACTCCATCATTTGCATCCTGGGCTTTGTGGGGAACAGCCTGGTAATCCTCACCTATGCCCTCTACAAGAGGACCAAATCCATGACCGACGTCTACCTGCTCAATGTGGCCATCGCTGACCTGCTGTTCGTGCTGGCTCTACCTTTCATCGTCTACAACGAGCTGTACTCCTGGCCCATGGGGCAGGTGGCCTGTAAGGTGCTGCGTGGTTCCTACAGCGTCAACCTGTACAGCGGCATGCTGATGCTAGCCTGTATCAGCACCGACCGCTACATCGCCATCGTCCAGGCTCGCCGGAGCTTCAAGTTACGCTCACTGTCAAACAGCCGCATTATCTGTGTTCTGATTTGGGTCTTTGCCTTTTTGGTGTCTGTTCCCACTTTCTACTTCTACCATTGGTACGAGCCATCACACAACAAAATCATCTGGTTCAATGACACAGATGAGGAAGAGACTACTGAAAGTCCACAGTACGTCTGTGAGTGGAAATTTGAGACCAGCAACCTTGCAAAGATAGTGAAGGTGGGGGTTCCAGGTACCCAGTTAGCCATTGGCTTCTTCCTCCCACTGTTTATCATGCTCTTTTGCTACACCGCAGTCATCGACACCCTGCTGAAAGCCAAAAACTTCCAGCGACACAAAGCAGTCCGAGTGGTGCTGGCTGTGGTGCTGGTGTTTATCGTCTGCCATCTGCCCTACAACCTCGTCCTCTTGTACGACTCTGTGAGTTCATTTGAACAGAGCGATTGTGAGGATGTTGTCTCCCTGCAGACGGCAATGTCTGTGCTGCAGACCATCGCCTACCTCCACTGCTGCCTGAACCCGATACTGTACGCCTTCATTGGGGTGAAGTTGAGGAACCCCTTCAGGAGGATGTTCCAGGATGTTCCAGGACCTCCAATACCTACATGTCCACAATCCGCTGATCAGCGGATGGATCCAGTGATAACTGAACATCTTTTACCATGTGAAGATAATAGTCCCAGGAGCTCTGATTGAGACCTGCTGGTCTTTGCAGTCCACACTTGAGTTGTATGTAAATGATTTTAACTCTAAAGCAAATTTCAACCACAACCTGATGGATTGAGAAAGGACTAAAGAAAAACAAAACTCGACAAGCCCTTTGGGATTTATTATGTTGTTTATTGTTCAGTTTCCATAAGGATCTTTGCTTCTGCTGATAACCAAACCAAACCTGAATTCCCACGTCTGTTTAGTATAAATTTAGACAAGACATGAAGAAATTACATTTAATTTGAACATATTTTTTCTGGACTGACGTAAAAGGATCTTAAGATGTTTCTGATTTTCCTAAGTTTGTGTCCCCCACCCTGTTAAAGGGCAACTTCAGACCTTTCATGTGACACATATCCTGTAGATTCTACATGGATCCAATAAATGTGTCATCATCTGCAATAATCTGGTTTTCACATCCTTCAACTAATACTTTGATCAATAACCTTTCGATTAAATTTCAGCATTCAGGTAGGAGATCATCTGCATCTTGACTCATCTTCCAAAAGTTCTTCAAATCTTTTGGTTCTGTGAGGACATCCATTATCCACAGCCCCCTCCAAATGATTTAGTTCTGGACTTTGACTAGGCCAAGAGTCTGCAACCTTTACCTCCATAGAGACACTTTTATCCTCACTCCACAGCTTATAATTTCTGATAAATATCTACTTGAGGAAATTTGTTATTATTTTTAAAGAACCTGCCATTGTTGGGGAAATTTCTGTTTCTATGTTATAAAATAAAGAAAAGCATAAAATCTAAAAACATTCAAAGAGGATGGAGACATTTTCTTCTATGGGATGTTGATATTTATGGTAAATTCTGCATAAAATCAATCAATCAATCAAACTTTATTTATAAAGCGCTTTTCACACAGGAGTTGCAACTCAAAGTGCTTTACAGATTAAAATGACCCCACATAAACCATATTCCCATCCCTCACCCACAGTTTTAAAAGCTTGATCACAGTTATATATAGATCAAAAACAACATTCCTGGTACTTTTAGCTTATTTCTGTTGTGGAGATTCAGTGTAATTATTCCTTGGAAAACTGAAACATGGCTCAAACCTGCAGTTGTTATACTGTATGTCTATATTTACCAACATTGCCTGCTTTTTTATGATTTTTATTAGGAGCCTTTTTGGAAGGTCCAAAGAGCCATTATGGTCTGTCGCTGCAGACTGATGACTCTCGGGTCAGGCGACAACAATTTTCCTTTGATGAAACCATTGCTTTGTTGATTTCTATGTATGGAATCACTGTGACAGGTGTTATCTTAGAATTGTGGCCCTAAAGTTCAGATCTGGTCTCACCCAACCGGAACACATCCTTCTACAAGGTTTTGTGTTATTTTAGCCAGGTCTGGAGGATTTTGCTGAAACAAAGACCCTGGACTGATGCCTTTGAACAGTCGGACCCTCATGTTCTTCTGTAACATCTCTGCTCTTAGCTAAAGGATGCTGATCAGCAAATATCGGAGCTGAGCTGTATTTCAAATTCATCAGATTCATATTGATGTTAGGTGCATCTCAAGAAGACTGAAGTTCGGTTTACACTGCATTTTTCAGCCATCTTAGGCAAATCTTTCGTCATGAATTGTTTTGACGTATAAAGGTTTTTATTATTGATGTTATAGATTTAACCTCTAAAAACTGGTAAATATGTTCAAACCCTTTGGAAAATGTTAATCTAAAATACATTCTGTAGATAAATCCCTAATGTTTGTCTTTACTTTTAAAAGAAAGATTTTGCCTTTCTTCTTCTTTTTTGGGTTCATCTGTTGAACTTGTATAACCTGCGGATGTTAAATATGCAGACTTTATTTCTCAGAATGAGGCGGCTCTCTTTCTTTATCTCCTTCCATGTTCCTCCAGCTTTTCTCTGCTCAAACCTAATCAGCTTTGGAGTAAATTTTAAGGATTAAACTCTGAAACTTTTGCCAACTTTGAGGCTTTTATTTTGCTGCTAAGAGCTGGAGGAGTTCAGGAAGTCGGCACTGAAGCTTTCTATCAGACTTTCTGCAACATTGTTGGGCCGTTTGAATGTTAACATTGAGGCTGATGTAAAATCTGTATTCTTGTGGATTTTAAGTGTGAAAATAAATATGTTTTTAACCCAAATATGTTTGTTGTGGAGTTCTCACTCTGCTGGTACTTCTGTGGCTCAACACTAGATGACAGCAAAGACTGTCGACACACTGAAGAGGTCTCACTGTGTCTGTCCTTTTTCTTGACGTGTTTTAGATGTTTTTGAGCTGCAGCATCATGAACCTACAGAAGGCGACCATGAGGTGAGATAAATTGCTGGGAGTTCAAAGGTTGTTTAGTGATTCAGCACAAGAAGAAGAATGAAAACATGACGTGTAAAACTGCAGCAATGCTTCAGTCTGCACTTCCTCATAATAAATCTGAAATTATTGTCACTGAATGTCCTCTGCAGATATCACAGCACAGTTTGATTACTCGGGGGGGGAAAGTGGTCTGCCACGAACACTGTTTACAGTGGGGATGGTGTGCTGCTGACCTCGACGCGGGACGTTTTGGGTCGGTGGATGGAATACTTCGAAGACCTCCTCAATCCCACCGGCACGCCTTCCAATCTGGAAGCAGGACGGATAGTCGAACCTCGGATCCAGGAGGAACAATGCGGTTTTCGTCCTGGCCGTGGAACACTGGACCAGCTCTACACTCTCAGCAGGGTCCTGGAGGGTGCGTGGGAGTTCACCCAACCGGTCTACATGTGTTTTGTGGACTTGGAGAAGGCGTTCGACCGTGTCCCTCGGGGGGCCCTGTGGAGGGTGCTCCGGGAGTATGGGGTACCGGGCCCCTTGATACGGGCTGTTAGGTCCCTGTACGACCGGTGCCAGAGTTTGGTTCACATTGCCGGCAGTAAGTCGGGCTTGTTTCCAGTGAGAGTTGGACTCCGCCAAGGTTGCCCTTTGTCACCGATCCTGTTCCTAACTTTTATGGACAGGATCTCTAGGCGCAGCCAAGGCGTTGAGGGGATCCGTTTTGGTGGCCTCAGGATCGGGTCTCTGCTTTTTGCAGCTGATCTGGTCCTGTTGGCTTCATCGGAGCGTGATCTACAGCTTTCGCTGGAGCTGTTCGCAGCCGAGTGTGAAGCGACTGGGATGAGAATCAGCACCTCCAAATCCGAGGCCATGGTCTTGAGCCGAAAAAGGGTGGGATGCCTCCTCCGGGTCAGGGATGGGGTCCTTCCCCAAGTGGAGGAGTTTAAGTATCTGGGGGTCTTGTTCACGAATGAGGGAAAAATGGAGCGGGAGATCGATAGACGGATTGGTGGGGCATCTGCAGTTATGCGGGCGCTCTACCGGTCTGTCGTGGTGAAGAGAGAGCTGAGCCAAAAGGCGAAGCTCTCGATTTACCGGTCGATCTACGTTCCTACCCTCATCTATGGTCACGAACTCTGGGTGGTGACCGAAAGAACGAGATCACGGATACAAGCGGCTGAAATGAGTTTCCTCCGCAGAGTGTCTGGGCTCTCCCTTAGAGATAGGGTGAGAAGCTCAGTCATCCGGAGGGGGCTCAGAGTAGAGCCGCTGCTTCTCCACATCGAGAGGAGTCAGTTGAGGTGGCTCGGGCATCTGGTCAGGATGCCTCCTGGACGCCTCCCTGGTGAGGTGTTTCAGGCACGTCTCACCGGGAGGAGGCCCAGGGGAAGGCCCAGGACACGCTGGAGGGACTATGTTTCTCGGCTGGCCTGGGAGCGCCTTGGGGTTCCTCCCGAGGAGCTGGAACAAGTGGCTGGGGAGAGGGAAGTCTGGGTCTCTTTGCTTAGGCTGCTGCCCCCGCGACCCGACCCCGGATAAGCGGAAGAAAAAATGGATGGAGTTTGATTACTTTTATTTAACCAGGCAGGATGAGTCATAAATCTACATTTAAAGCTTATAAAAGATTATTATGTATTTTTAACCAGAGGAATTACAAATTAGGTATAGGTATAATCATGATCTATTAATATAACGCTATTTGTGATATACTTTAACAAAGCCACTTAGTTTAGTAATAAAGTGCATGGGAATACCCAGCAGGGGGCGCTATTGCCTGAAGAGGAGTGATTAAAACAAGCCCTAACACATAATAATTTTAAAAACTCTGTGATTTTAATCGTTTTATATCAGCCTAATTGTGATTTTGCTGCTTTTACTAGACCAACATTTAATAAGAGCTTTTATTTTAAATTCATCCCAGATTAGAAGCACAGTTAAAACCAGGCTTAAACCTTGCTTCTTTGATCGAGCTGATAGTTAGACTGGCTTAGATTATCCTGAGTTAGTTATGCTGTTATAGACTTAGAATGCTGGAAGACATACTGCTCTGCTACTTTCTCCTACTACTCTCCATTTTTTGCATTAGTTGCTGCTATTGCAACTGTTAACTTTATGTTCTCTGTCAGTTTTCCCTTTTCATAGAAGCTACACCTGAGCCTGATTCTGCTTCTGCTGGAAGTTTCTTACTGTTAAATGGGAGTTATTTTCTCTCTACTGACGCTACCAGAGGAGGGTAGTAACTAGTTACATTTACTGAGTTACATTTAATTGAATAACTTTTTAGAAAGAAAAAAATACTTTTAAGAGTACCACATCATACTTTTTACTTTTACTTGAATATTATTATGAAGTACTACTCTTGCTTTAGTTAAGTTTCTGGATTCTGCGAACACTGAGTACATTTACAGAATGAAGAACAGACATGTTTTATCAATAAATACACCAGACACAGACGCAAACCTAAAGTTTATTAAAGGAGACCACCTGTTTTTACACAAGCTTTGTGTTTCTAATGTAATTTCTGTTTGTTGCATGTTAAGGTCAACTGAATATACGGTAAACGACATAAATTGTCACTGTGTGCACGTTTTGCCTGGTTCTAATATATATACTGTAAGTATTGGTATTATATTGAAAAAATGGACATAGAAAGTGTTTGTTCTGCTTAAAATTTGTTATTTTTTACTTGTGTTATTTTTTTTATCAATATTTTTCTTTTTGGTCTTTAAAATACCAGAATTTTCCCGTAACTTTATATTTGTATTTGTGTTGTGACATCATTTAAAAAATATATTAAATCAAGTGTCACTTAGTACTCAAATAGCCATTTGACCAAATACTGTTTAACTTGAGTGATTTTTTTTAGACAGCTACTTTTTATTTTTACTATAGTAAAAATATGCTGAAGTAAAGCTACTCTTACTTGAGTAAAATCTTTGGGTACTCCACCCACCTCTGGTTGCAACATGCATGCTCAGTATGAGGGATTGCTGTAAAGTCAACGACTCATTGGAAGCATTTTTAACTGTTGCTTCATGTTCAAGCCTGAATTGAATCCAGGGCCGGCCCAAAGTCTTATGGGGCCTTAAGCAGATTTTGACTCGGGGGCCCTTCTTCACTAACAGCATTTCAAACCAGATTTGGGAGAAGAGGCTGAGTTTAATTAACTGATACTAAAATTGATTCGGAATAATTTGTTATTTTATGAGACAATCTGAAGCTCAAACACAAAGAAAAAGTTAAACTCGTAGCGTTGGATGGTAACTATGGCAACACAAAAACAATGACGATTAAAAAGTAATTAAAAATCAATACATTTTTAATGTAAGAAAAAAGCTACATTAATAAAAACTAAAATGTAATTTCAATCAATTTTAATTTATCAAAAGTATAATTAACTGAAATAAAAATAAAATTCTAACCTAAAAGATTAATTAAATTAATAACATAATTGGCTACAAAATAAACTTGCAAAGTCTGTAAAATCTTAAAATGTAAAGCACTATAAAAACTAAATGAAATCACATTTAATAATATTCTGATATTCTAAATAAACAAAGTTTTACATCCGTAGTCTGTGCTCAATTTCAACTTTTATGGGAGGCCTCTTGATGGTTTGGGGCCCTAAGCAGTGGCTTAGTTCGTTTATGCCTTGGGTCGGCTCTGATTGAATCTGTGGGGAAAAAAGTTATGAAAAGGAGAGGACGAAAAACACACAGTCTGACAGACATGAACCAAATCCTTTTAGATCTATCTATTCATTTTGTCACTAACTACAGATGGAGACATGATTGTTTACTCAACTCCTGCAGTGAAGCACAGTTATTATGACATTCATCCAGCAGGGGGAGCTGTTTGCCAGTTTGTTCACTGACATTTCACTTAAAGAACATTTCATTCACTTTCATTGATTTACAGAACAAACGCATTAGCTTTAATTAAACTGCGCTGGTAGTTTAAGGAGAAGCTTTAAATAAATTGATGTTGAGTTTTAGAGGAAATAATTTAACTGCTGAATGCGGAATCTACCGAAACATCTTGTTTGGATCTGTCGTCAGATTCTGGACCTATACTTTATGTTTTGAATTGTTTGTCTACTGAATGTTTTTAAGTTGGTGCAGAAAAGATTTTATTACATGTATGAAAATATTAAATTATCAATTTAATTAAAGTGTCAAATGATGATTGATTCGGTTCTGAATCTCTATTTTATTGGAGGTTCTGCTTAATATTGATGGAGTTGCTGACAGTTTGTCTAAATGTTATTGTTTGTTGGTTCGGGCTGCTGGGACCGCCTGGTCCAGCTTCAGCACCATGGACAGCTACCCAGCTCATGCTCAGGTGTTACTGAGGTTTGTTCAGATAAATCAGCTCAAATATTTCACGGAAACAGACATGTTTCTATGTTTTCTGTGTTTTATTTTTGAATTTATGGGATTTTATCAACCATTTATGCGCTTCTTAACCCAGAAAGAAATCTCTTTTTTTTTTTCTTCTTCCAGATGAACTTTGTGCAGTCTCTGAGCGTCTGCAGCTTTGTGTGAAAAGTGAAATCAATGTGAATCCTTCTTCACTGGGTTCTGGGAGGTTCTACAGACTGAGCCATTGTTCCAGAGGACCGCCGAGGTTCCGCTCCGCCTGCAGGGCGTAGACACGGAGTCCAGTCTGGAGCCTCGGGCTGAGGAGGAGGAGGAGGAGGAGGAGGAGGAGGAGGAGGAGGAGGAAAAGGAGGAAGAGTCGAGCGGTCAGTGTCCGGAGACAGGGAGAAGCGCAGCCAGACAGCAGGAGGGGAGCCCGGCTGGAGCAGCCACCGCGCCCCGGCGGAGCCGCGGAGGATGGAGGAGCCGGAGGAGAAGAAGCAGAAGAAGATCAGGGCGGAAGAGGAGGAAAGGAAACTTGAAGCAACAGAGTGAATAAATAAGAGGGCGGCAGGCAGGGCGTCAGCTCTGTTGAGTACGGATTTTTATACAAAGGCTGTAATTGGCCCTGACCGAACCGGTAAATATGGACCCGGTGAAAGCGGATGAGGGGAAGGATCCAGATATCTGCGCCGCGGATCACCGCCAAGATATCCGCTCGGAAGCTGCGGACACACCGCCGCGGATCACCGCAGAGAACTGCTACGAGCTGCTGGTAGAGGCGAAGCGCTGCGGCTCGGAGCGCGACAAGGAGCGGCTGCTGGGCTTCATGAGCGACCACTACCTGCAGGTGCTGCGGAGCCCCGCCGTGTTCGGCCGGCTCTCCGCCGCGGAGAGGGAGCTCATCCTGGCCCGCAGGATGGAGGGGAGGAAGGTGCTGGCGGTGGCCGAGACCTGCGATGCGCTGGAACGCGCGGGGAGCCGGGAGAGCAACCGCCCGCAGAGTCCGCAGCTGGAGGACCCCACCCAGCGGAGGGTGTTCTGCCTCCACCCGGACACCCAGCGGTGGGAGGTGCTGACCGTCCTTCCGGAGGAGGTCCCGGCAAAAGGCTCCGGGATGTGCACCCTCTACAACTACCTGTTCGTGGCCGGCGGGATGAGGACCCAGGCGGACGGCCGATCCAGGGCGTCGGACCGGGTGTTCTGCTTCAACCCGCGGACCGGTCTGTGGAGCCCGGTTCGCCCGCTGACGCAGCCGCGCTGCCAGCTGCGGCTGGTCTCCATGGACGGACACCTGTACGCCATCGGGGGGGAGTGTCTGTTCACCGTGGAGCGCTACGACCCGCGCGCGGACAGGTGGGCTCACGTGGCCCCGCTGCCCAAAGGCTCCTTTGCGGTTGCGCACGAGGCTGTTGCGTGCGGGGGCGCGCTGTTCGTGTCCGGCGGCTCACTCTTCTACCGCCTGCTGCGTTACGACCGCCGCAGGGACGAGTGGGAGGAGTGTCCGTTCAACGAGAGCCGGCGGCGCTCCGCGGACATGGTGGCGCACCGCAGCCTCATCTACCGCTTCGACGTGGAGCGGGAGCGCGCGGCCGTGAGCGTGTACAGGTACAACACGCTGGTAAAGGTGTGGCTCGGCGGCGCGCGCTTCCCGCTGGACAACCCGCAGCCGTTCCGCTGCGCGGTGCTCGATGACCGCATCTACTGCGTGAGCCGCGGCCACGCGCTGCAGTTCGAGGTGCGTGAGGAGCGGGAGGGCTTCGTGCCGGAGGTGCTTCCGTGTCCCGCGGAGGCCCGAGGATCCCTGGTTCCGTTCGTCCTGGCTCTGGACCAGTGATGTGAGCTGGGACGAGTCCTGTGGTCAGCCACGGTGCCTTCTGGTGACTCCTGCAGGCGCACAGCTGCGAGGTTGCTGGTTCGAGTCCCAGCTCTCAATAAATAAAGACATCATTGAAGAGTTTTTTTGTTTTTTTTTATTCAGTTCAAGAGCTGCAAATCGTGAAACATGCAGATTTATTATGGCTTACAGCTAGTAAAGATCGATTCTTAGACAAAGTTATAGTCAATCAGCTCACAAAAAAAATTAATCCAGAAATGTTCTGTAATGGCCCACAGAGACTGTCGATCTGACCTTTGTCCAGAAGACAGTCATTGACACCCGTAGCTACAGGTCATCGCTAAAGAAGCTGGTTGTTCACAGAGGGCTGGAAGCAAAAATAATAATGAAAGTTAAGTGGAAGGAAAAAGTGTGGTAATTTAAAAGCATAGCTCGACAGTGAATTTCCCAAACACTCCTGAATGAGTTTTATGTCCCAATCCTCTGAAAACTGTGATTATCACTGTTGCTTGAAAACATTTTTTCTATCACATTATTTTTCCTTCCACACCACTTTCCATTAATATTCTTGAGTGCAGTCTATCAGCCTGCTCTTGACAATAGCCCATAGTTTCTCTACTGTTTACTGATACTCTTGTGTTGGTCAGATGCCAAATCCTGTTGAAAAACCTACCTTAGGGGAAAAGATATTATTGTTTTTCTATCCTACTATTTCCTTCCACTCAACTTTCCAAAAATATGCAACAGCTGTAGCCCAGGTCCTGGACAGAACTGTGTGATGGCTTTTAAAACATTGATTTCCTCCACAGTCCACACCTTTTGAATACCTCCCAAATCTTTCACTTTGCTTTCCTTCCTTCTCCATCTTGTTAGACTTGTGGTTATCACTGATGCTTGTGGAACTTTTCTAACACGCTTTTTCCTTCCACAGAACATTCCATGATTATGCTTGGATATAGTATTCTGAACATCCAGCTTTTCTAACAGAGACAATTTCTGGCTGCGCCTCCTTGTTGAGGATCTCACTGACTGTCTTAAACTTGAGATATGAAACTCTGTGTAGGGATGAGGATTTGACATGAGTTTCAACTTTTTAATTTCTGAAATATTTTAACTCTTCAATGATATTCTCATTTATTGAGATGCACCTGAATATGCAAAGGGTTTCCTGCCCTGTTTGGTTCTGGAAAGACTTGAGACGAAAAGATTCAAGACGAAGCCACAACTTTCAGTCCAACATCTTTGTCTGAGTGGCTCCTTAAATCAGCCGTAAGCATTTTCTGATATGTTAGAATGAATTTCATTGGTCGGATCAGTTTAGGCTGAAAATAATATTCAGTAAATAAACTTCAAAGAGGAATAAAAACATGTAGAAAGTTTATGTAGAGACCAAATACATAATACAGGAAATACATTAGCAATATAAACCACAGAGAATTTGGTTTGTCGTTGGACGAAATGCTTTTTCTTTAGCTGAACAAGGGAAATAGATCATTTTACAAATACATGTGGAATATATTGAGCATATAAACTCAGCAAAAAAAGAAACGTCCTCTGACTTTCAACTGTTTTTACTTTCAGTAAACTTAATGTGTGTAAATATTTGTATGAACACTAAAAGAGTCGACACCATAAGACATAAACTAAAAATGTTTCACAGACATGTGACTAACAGAAATAGAATAATGTGTCCTTGAATGAAGGGAGGCTCAAAATCTAAAGTACCAGTCAGTATCTGGTGTGGCCACCAGCTGCTTGAAGTACTGCAGTGCATCTCCTCCTCATGGACCAGATTGGTCAGTTCTTGCTGTGAGATGTTACCCCACTCTTCCACCAAGGCACTTGCAAGTTCCTGGACATTTCTGGGGGGAATGGCCCTAGCCCTCACCCTGCGATCCAACAGGTCCCAGACGTGCTCAATGGGATTGAGATCCGGGCTCTTTGCTGGCCATGGCAGAACACTGACATTGCTGTCATGCAGAAACTCACGCACAGAACGAGCAGTATGGCTGGTGGCATTGTCCTGCTGGAGGATCATGTCCGGATGAGCATGCATAAAGGGTACCACATGAGGGAGGAGGATGTCTTCCCTGTACCGCAAGGCATTGAGATTGCCTGCAATGACAACAAGCTCAGTCCGATGGTGATGTGATATACCGCCCCAGACCATGACGGACCCCCCACCTCCAAATCCATCCCGCTCCAGGGTACAGGCCTCGGTGAAACGCTCATTCCTTCCACGATAAACACGAATCCGACCATCACCCCTGGTGAGACAAAACCGTGACTCATCAGTGAAGAGCACTTTTTGCCACTCCTGTCTGGTCCAGCGAAGGTGGGTTTGTGCCCATAGGCGGCGTTGTTGCTGGTGATGTCTGGTAAGGACCTGCCTTACAACAGGCCTACAAGCCCTCAGTCCAGCCTCTCTCAGCCTATTGCGGACAGTCTGAGCACTGATGGAGGGATTGTGTGTTCCTGGTGTGACTCGGGCAGTTGTTGTGGCCATCCTGTACCTGTCACGCAGGTGTGATATTCGGATGTACCGATCCTGTGCAGGTGTTGTTACACGTGGTGTTCCACTGCGAGGATGATCAGCTGTCCTTCCTGTCTCCCTGTAGCGCTGTCTTAGGTGTCTCACAGTGCGGACATTAGCCACATCAGCAGTCCTCATGCCTCCCCGCAGCATGCCTAATGCACGTTCACGCAGATGAGCAGGGACCCTGGGCATCTTTCTTTGGGTGTTTTTCACAGTTGGTAGACAAGTCTCTTTAGTGTCCTGCATTTTTAGAACTGTGACCTTAAATGCCTACTTTCTGTAAGCTGTTAAGGTCTTAACGACCATTCCACAGGTGCATGTTAATTAATTGATTATGGTTAATTGAACATGCATGGAAAACATTGTTTAAACCCTTTACAATGAAGATCTGTAAAGTTATTTGGATTTTTACATTATTTTTTGAAATACACAGTCCTGAAAAAGGGACGTTTCTTTTTTTTGCTGAGTTTACATTAAAAATCAAGTGAAATGGGCAGCAAATATCAAGGAACTGTTAAGTTAGCATTGCTCATTTGTTGATTAAAATATTAGGAGCATATATTGAGGGGCCACAGAGCCACAAGATGCAGGACCGCTGGTTTAAACAAAAATATTTCACAGCAGAAAAGGTGATTGAAGAGGAGAAACCGCAGCTGTGAAAGAAGTCCTCTTGCATCATTTTGGACAACATTGTCGCATATCCTGCAGATATCATGTATAGCATGAAAGAGGTCAGTCCTGCTCAGTGATAGACATGAACCAGACATGTCATGCATGGTGCATTCATGAATATTACTAAGGCATGGATTAATCATCTTACTGCTTCTGACGTACGTGTCTGTTAACAATGCCAACATTGCTGCCCAACAATATCTGAAGGGTTAACAGGTCATTTCTATTATATTTTAGGTTGGAGAGATCGAGGCAGAGCTGGGTGTATCTCTAACATAGAGTTTCTAGCAGATTCAGTTCAGACGTTGCAAAAAACCCAGAGGAAAGGTGAATAAAAACCAAGAACTCCATCTTATACTCTGTAGGTCTCAGTGAGAAGGTTAAAGGTCATGAGAAGAGAATTAGAAAAAGACTAAACAAGTTGGACTTGTTTGGGTTTTTCACCTAAATGCACGGCGTCATACTAACTGTCAAGCATGGTAGTGGAGGTGTGATGGTTTGGGACGCTTTCCCATCAGGGCTGGGTTAGATTATGGGTTGTTGCAGTTTCTTTGGCTGTTTTCAGGTTAAACTAAAAGTGTCTCTTAGTTTCAGGTCCAGCTTATCTGAGATCCCCCGCTGAATGTTTGACTGTTCAAAGCTGGTAATTCTGATCCAACCTGGTGAATCTGGAAGCAGTAAAATAAATATGGCCATATTCAACATACTTGTGTCTCTTTTCTCTCAAACCTTCCTCCTCTTCCTCAGGCTGTGGCTCCCTGAGCTCAGGCATTCATCTGTAAAAGCATAAACGTCTCATTTGTAATGTTAGAACATTAGAAAATGTGAGCTGGAAGCTTGGAAACATCTCCAGCTCGCAGGCTGTGTGTTTGTGACACCAGAGGAACCGGAGGCCTCCAACAGCCTTACAGTCAGCGCCGGCTCGTTGTTTCCACGCATGAACAGAAACTGTTACTGTCAGCAGCTAACAGAGCTGCTGTGTCTTCAGGCTGAATGGGACTCCTTCATATTTCCTCTGCAGGGAAGCTGGCCTCAGTTTAATATCCTGCATGTGTCTGGATTAGTAATTTGATCCACGACTGCATCATGCATCAATCATCCGAGAGTAAATCTAATCCATAAGCGAACTCAGACTGGGAAATTTTAGACCATCAATTAAAGAAACATGGGGTCTACTTAAGGAGGATTGGGAAATATTTTTTTATGTGAGCATTTGGTAAAAATCAAACGTTAATAATTGGTTCCCCTCCTCTGAGTTGTAGCAACAAACGGCTGCAGGATGCCGTCTCCAAACCCTGAACAGTTATTCATAAACTGATTCTTTCTGGGTGAAGTTCTGCAGGTGAACCTGGTGGAGTCATCTCCTTCCTGTTTGTAGGTAAAATATACTAATTCATGAACCAACAAAAGGTTCATATTTATGGGGTAAGGACACTGTCAAAATAAAAGCGTATTCACAGGTTAAAATGTGTGCTTATTGGTCAATAGTTGTGTATAAATACAAATTTGTAAACTATTGAATGAAGCAAACCACACATAAAACAGAAGTGTATATTTTCCCTGTGAGAATGCAGTTTCAAAAGTTACATCTGAAATAAATCACAAACACAAATTACGCATTTACATTTGTGGTTTCCTCATTATGAACACGAGGACCAATGAGCTTGAGAATACACATATCTTCTTTGAGAATAGAATCAGCAACTGGGAGCATGGTCACATGATCAAGGGTTTATCAATGGAGCTTAGATAAGTCGATGAACACAGCACCGGTCCAGACTCCAGGGGGCGGTAGTGAACCTGCTTCTTGGTCTGTCATTTTGGAGCTATAAGTGTCGAACAACCTGTGTCCAAATTTGGGCTGCATTCTTCTAAGGACTCGTCCTCCCCGGTCTACGTAGGACGGGTCCTTCATCGACCGGGTAGACCGGATGTTAGCGGCTGTGAATTTGGATGGTCTAGCCTTCAGATTGTCCTGTCGCCTAGCAACCGTGACGACGCTAAACACAAGCTGGTAAAAATGGAGCTAGAAATCTTCCCGAGTTTACTTCTATAGAATTGCAAGTTAATATCAGCTAGTTTCATGGATATTAACTGAATGACTGGTGGTGGAGCGACATCTAGTGAGTGGAGGTGGTTGTTGCAATACCAGAACGAGGTTTCCAGCTGTCGGGATGCCAGGTTCACTGCCGATACAGGACGTGACCAGCCGGCACCATGTTCAGTGACGAATCGTACAGGGTAAGGACTAATTTCAACTGATAAGTTTATTTTACAACAGTATTTAAGGTTAGCCTTTCTATCCATTATCTTTTAGATGCATGTAATTTCTGACAGTCCTACTTTGGCTTACTATCGTTAGCCTGCTATCATTCATTCTTTTTACTTAGCTTACTGACGCTAGATTTTCTTTGGTTTGCATGTCTTCAACTGGAAGTCTTCATATTAGTTATTTAATAAATAAATAAATTCATACTACAAGCAAGCGCTGTTTGTTGGGTGTGCTGGGTTTTATTATTCTGTGCGACCCATGCTTTCTCTGGATCTTACGATCACACAAGGACCCCCTCACCCCAGAGGTACACTTACTCCCTGGTCACCGGTCGAAGCTACAGGTAAGCTAGCTAGCACCGGTAGAAGATACGGTTAACCGCCCCTCCCCCCCAGTGCCTCGCTGTGCTGAACAGAGTATTAATTCTATCAGGCAACCCGCTATTGGCCCGCTATTGGCTAGTAGATGTAAATATAATGCCAATGTCGTGTCTGTCAAAATTTATATTTTATTTTAATTCAAATATAATCTTGTAAGGAAATGGTGTACTTTCATTCGGCACCCCTCTAAATGCCCCCTGGAAGTATTACTTAAATTTTTTAATCCCATCCTTTTTTTCCCTATTATTTATCACCCCAGTGCTACTACCTTAGTCCTGGGATTCCGCCCTTCCTCTGCCAGCTCCAGGAGCCTCCTTCATGGGTAGTGGGCTGGCCCTGCTTTTCACTTTTCACCTGATGGGGCGGGGTTTCCCCAGCTGGACATAGCCATGTGGAAGGATCACTTTATTCCAGCCAGATCCTCCCCTTCAGGTGCCCCGGCCGCCCAGGAGGAGGCGGTATACAGCCCCAGGACTAGTGCATGTTTTGTGGGAATAGCTCACATTAGCTGCTCAAGGGAAAACGGAGAGAACATGCAAACTCCACACAGAAAGACCCTACCCAGGGTGTGGGTGCCGATGGTGCGGGAGAACAAACACACCCTCAGCACCCACAGCGTCCCCAACGGTAATTGAACCCAGGACCTTCTAGCTGTGAGGTGAGCTGCGCTACCAGCTGCGCCACCGTACACCCCAGTATTACTTTAAAAATATATATATCTTTTTATTAAATTGTTCCATATTCAACCTGGCCAATTATACCAATTAAATACTATATGTAAACTAAATAGCCCTAGACGATGCAGTGGACAGTATGAAGAAGCTAGCCTAAGCCCTCTCTGCAGACCAACCTGAATGATGTCCCCCTCATCAACCGGAAAAGACCAGCCTGAGGTCTCAGCTGGAACATTCCATCCACATTTCTGATCTTTATTCAGAGGATCCAGCTAAACAACTATAAATAACTAGACAATAATGATGCCAATTTTTGTTATTTCTTTTTTAATAGTCATTTTAAATTGTTCAAAGTAAGTTATATGTTCATATTTTAAAAAAATGTAATAATAATGTAACAGTTAATAAAATGACTTGATATTTACTATTTGTTTTAATAAATTGATTTTTAGCAGCCATCGAACAACTAAATAACCAATGTGACAGAAGCATAAATTGACAAACAGAAGCAGTCTATCCATCCGGTTCCTCCCCTCCTCTCCTCAGCATCCCTTGCTGCTTTATGTCCTAAAACTTGATCAAGAAGAAAAGTTTAATCCTGGTCTAAAAATAGGCCAGGGTGTCTGCCTCACGGACTAAAACTGGAAAGAATTTGACATAAGAGCTCTTATAAATGTTGGTCTAGTAAAAGCAGCAAAGTCACAATTATGCTGATATGAAAATTATTAAAATCACTGTCGGAACAGCGCCTCCTGCTAAGTATTACCATGCACTTTATTACCAAAGCAAACTGAGTGGCTTCATTAAAGTTTGTTTCTCACAAATAAAATTATATTAATAAATCATGATTATAAACACAACTAATTTGTAATTCCTCTGGTTAAAAAGACATAATCTTTTATAAGCTTTAAATCTAGATTTATGACTCATCCTGCCTGGTTAAATAAAAGTAATCAAACTGTGCTGTGATATCTGCAGAGGACATTCAGTGACAATAACTCCAGATTTATTATGAGGAAGTGCAGACTGAAGCATTGCTGCAGTTTTACACGTCATGTTTTCATTCTTCTTCTTGTGTTGAATCACTAAACAACCTTTGAACTCCCAGCGTTTTATCTCACCTCATGGTCGCCTTCTGTGGGTTCATGATGCTGCAGCTCAAAAACATCTAAAACACGTCAAGAAAAAGGACAGACACAGTGAGACCTCTTCAGTGTGTCGACAGTCTTTGCTGTCATCTAGTGTTGAGCCACAGAAGTACCAGCAGAGTGAGAACTCCACAACAAACATAGTTGGGTTAAAAACATATTTATTTTCACACTTAAAATCCACAAGAATACAGATTTTACATCAGCCTCAATGTTAACATTCAAACGGCCCAACAATGTTGCAGAAAGTCTGATAGAAAGCTTCAGTGCCGACTTCCTGAACTCCTCCAGCTCTTAGCAGCAAAATAAAAGCCTCAAAGTTGGCAAAAGTTTCAGAGTTTAATCCTTAAAATTTACTCCAAAGCTGATTAGGTTTGAGCAGAGAAAAGCTGGAGGAACATGGAAGGAGATAAAGAAAGAGAGCCGCCTCATTCTGAGAAATAAAGTCTGCATATTTAACATCCGCAGGTTATACAAGTTCAACAGATGACCCAAACAAAAACCCAAACAAAATCTCTAAAAGTCAAGACAAACATTAGGATTTATCTACAGAATGTATTTTAGATTAAAAATTTTCAAAGGGTTTAAAGATATTTACCAGTTTTTAGAGATCAAATCTATAAACTCAATAAAAAAAACCTTTACACATCAAAACAATTCATGACGAAAGATTTGTCTAAGATGGCTGAAAAATGCAGTGTAAACCGAGCTTCAGCCTCTTGAGGTCCACCTGACATCAATATATATCTGATGAATTTGAAATGCAGCTCAGTTGTCCTAGTCAAATGTTTCCGATATTTGCTGATCAGCTTCTTTTAGCTAAGAGCAGAGATGTTACAGAAGAACATGAGGGTCCGACTGTTCAAAGGCATCAGTCCAGGGAAGGGTGCAAAACAATCCACAGCCCTTTATTCATATAACTGGATACTAAAGACAGTCAATATTAAAGGGGGAAAGTATGGGACAGGAGTGACATCATCAAAACTGGACATTTTTTCAAAACTTAAAAGACAAGGCAGAACCTGTTGAGGGAGGCTGGAAAGAGGCCAACAGCAACACTGGAGGAGCTGCAGGAGTTCCAACATGGTTGTCCTCTATATGAGACAGCAGCCTGCTGTATCAGCCACATCTCTGGGCTAAAGAGTAGGGTTGTCAGATAGAAGTCTTTGCTTCAAAGAAATCCTCCAGAGCAAGGTAAAATAGCCCAAAACCTTGTAGAGGTTTGTGTACTGGTCTGGGGAGACCAAATCTGAACTTTAGGGCCACAATTCCAAGATAACCCCAAACAAACAGCAAGGCATGGTGGTGGCAACATCATGCTGTGGGGTTTCAGATACGACTGGGGTTGCATTTTTCTGTGTCACAGTGATTCCATATGTGGAAATCAACCAAACAAAGGATTCATCAGAGGAAAACTAAAGTTGTGGCCCGACCCGAGAGTCTTCAGTCTGCAGCAATGGAACCACAAGTGGCTCTTTGGACCTTCCACCATGGACCTTCTAAATAACTCTGGATAGAATCATAAAGAAGCAGCTAATGTTGGCAAATATAGACATGCAGTGGTAAAAAAAAATGCAGGTTTTAGCCATGTGTCTGTTTTCCAATGAATAATTGCACTGAATTTCTACAAAAGAAATAAGCTAAAACTACCAGAAAGTTTGTTTTTGATCTATTTTTCTTGTCAAGTTGAAAATTATCTGCCTATTTATGCATAATTCAACATAAATATCAACATCCCATAGAAGAACAATTGTCTCCATCCTCTTTTAATGTTTTTAGGTTTTGTGTTTTTCTTTATCTTAAACATAACAGAAATTCCCCCAACAAAGGCAGTTTCTTTAAATATTCAACAAACTTTCTAGAGTAGATATTTATTAGAAATTATAAGCTGTATTTTTTTCCGAAAGAACATTTTAAAAAGTTGGACTGAGCATAAATACGTCTCTATGGAGGTAGAGGTTGCAGACTCTTGGCCTAGTCAAAGTCCAGAACTAAATCATTTGGAGGGGGCTGTGGGTAATGGATGTCCTCACAGAACCAAAAGATTTGGAGAACTTTTGGAAGATGGGTCAAGATGCAGATTAACTCCTACCTGAATGCTGAAATTTAATCTAAAGGTTCTTGAACAAAGTATAAGTTGAAGGATGTGAAAATTTATGCAACCAGATTATTGCAGATGATGACACATTTATTGGGTCCATGTAGAATCTCAGGATATGTGTCACATGAAAGGTCTGGACAATCAGAAACATCTTAAGGTCCTTTTAGGTCGGTCCAGAAAAATATGTTCAAATTAAATGTTGTTTTTCATGTCTTGTCTGAATTTATACTAAACATACATGGGAATTCAGGTTTGCTTCTGATCCACGTTTGAACCACATGCAGACCTCAGTAGAGTCACCTGTTTAGATTAAACGGTTTAAATTAATTTGGACAGAAGACCAACTCATCTTTTCTGCTTCTTTTCAATTAAATTTGGGGGGGGTTCCCTTTAGCCATCATCATGCATCATACCTAGTATGGCTAATACACAATATTATCAGCACAAACCTTAGGGAAACTGAACAACAATTGACTCAACACAACAAAACCCAAGGAGTTTGTCAAGGTTTGTTTTCTCTTTTAGTCCTTTCTAAATCCATCATGTTGTGTTTGAAATTTGCTTTAGAGTAGAATCATTTACATACGAGTCAATTTTGGACTTTAAAGACCTGCAGGTCTCAATCAGAGCTCCAAGGAATATCATCTTCACATGGTAAAAGACGTTCCATTTTCACTGGATCCATCCACCGAGCGACGGATTGTGGACATGTAGGTGTCGGAGGTGACCTTGGAGAAGCGGCGCGGGGTGATGTACCTCTTACCCCCACACCACAGGTCCTGCAACATCCTCTTGAAGTGGTTCCTGAACTTTACCCCAATGAAGGCGTACAGTATCGGGTTCAGGCAGCAGTGGAGGTAGGCGATGGTCTGCAGCACAGACATTGCCGTCTGCAGGGAGACAACATCCTCACAATCGCTCTGTTCAAATAAACTGACGGTGTCGTACAAGAGGGCGAGGTTGTAGGGCAGATGGCAGATGATAAACACCATCACCACAGCCAGCACCACTCGGACTGCTTTGTGTCGCTGGAAGTTTTTGGCTTTCAGCAGGGTGTCGATGACTGCGGTGTAGCAAAAGAGCATGATAAACAGTGGCAGGAAGAAGCCAATGGCTAACTGGGTACCTGGAACCCCCACCTTCACTATCTTTGCAAGGTTGCTGGTCTCAAATTTCCACTCACAGACGTACTGTGGACTTTCAGTAGTCTCTTCCTCATCTGTGTCATTGAACCAGATGATTTTGTTGTGTGATGGCTCGTACCAATGGTAGAAGTAGAAAGTGGGAACAGACACCAAAAAGGCAAAGACCCAAATCAGAACACAGATAATGCGGCTGTTTGACAGTGAGCGTAACTTGAAGCTCCGACGAGCCTGGACGATGGCGATGTAGCGGTCGGTGCTGATACAGGCTAGCATCAGCATGCCGCTGTACAGGTTGACGCTGTAGGAACCACGCAGCACCTTACAGGCCATCTGCCCCATGGGCCAGGAGTACAGCTCGTTGTAGACGATGAAAGGTAGAGCCAGCACGAACAGCAGGTCAGCGATGGCCACATTGAGCAGGTAGACGTCGGTCATGGATTTGGTCCTCTTGTAGAGGGCATAGGTGAGGATTACCAGGCTGTTCCCCACAAAGCCCAGGATGCAAATGATGGAGTGAATATAGGGAACAACTACACTGTTCACACTGTTGTTGTGACATGGTCCTGATGAATCATTCTTGTTAAAGTAGTCATCGTAGTCGTAGGTTGCATTATCATAGTTATTCATCTTGTTTCACTGTAAAAATCAAAGAGAAAGTTAATCAAAATATTTTAAATTAAGTTATGTTATATGTTAAATATAAAAAGCCGCCATTACCAAAAAATGCTTGAGTGGTCATGAAAAACCAGCAGGTGTCAATAATGTTGACATTAAAGATGAGTTGAAATACAGACAAGGAAAACCATCCTAAGCATATTGAGAGATTTGTTGTTTCTGCCTATGCACCAAAACGTCTCTTTGCATTACCATTTCTGGAGTCCCTGTATTTTAAAGCTGCAAGAAGTGCCATCTGGAAATTTCTCAATTTCTCTCAGGAACTTCAGTGCCTATGCAATGATGGCCTTACATGGAGGGCTCTGATTTAATGTTTGTTGCTCTCCACCCCCACATTGTTGGACAATGTCTACCAACAGACTGCTGCATCCTTGGTGCACAATACTGTGTTATCACAGACTCCTACTCAGCACCTGTTAGACTATATAACCATCACTGCTCAGTAAGTGTTTACATCCCCGCTGTTACTGGCAGTATTTCCGCTTCTTGTAAATTGTCTGTTGTTGTTTTTATGCACATACATAAACAAAGACACAAAGATTCTTCCCTGTGAAAGGACTGGCACCCTAGTAGAGTGATCCGCCTGCAGGCATGATATCACAAAACCATACTTCCCAAACCACATTTTTTTCTTTATATAGTATTCTTGAGCCATGGGCTGGATGCAAAACATGTGTTGGGACCCATTTTCCACAAATGAACTGAACAGAGTGCATTTACCAGCATTCCTAGCTGTGCCCCCAACGCATTCCCATTGATTTGTGGCCAACGATGACATCACAAAGTTTATAAAAGGGGCAGCAACAAGCACCATACTTTGTCTTTACGTGTTGCTCTGCAATGGAAAGAGACGCTCTCCACTGGTGAATCCCCTTAAATCTTCAAAGTGCCACTATCCATCCAGTGTCTGTGGGTGGATCCAGCACCTGGTTGGCAGCAGGACTGTTACAAGAGAGATCTTTAAGAAGTCCCCAACGTTGTTTTGCAGCCTTCCGGCTGCAACTGGAACCGTGGTTCTGAAGAACTCACCGTGCACACAGTTGTTCTTTCTTGTTTGCCCACCTTTGACACACTTTGCTCCACTATTTGTGGACTGGACCCCCCTCAATGCAAAGTAGGACTGAACCAGTTAATTTATTCTAAACTTGTGTCTGGGCAGATAAATAGGGGAAATATAATTAGGTTGGAACGAGTTAGACCTCGTTCATTGTTGGTTGAAGTGTTTTTAATCGCAAAAAACTGTATGAGTTTGTGAACTGTTTTATTTGCTGTTTGTTTTAAACTGGTTCCGTTTTTATCCTAAGCGGATCCAATTTTCTCTGTCTCTCTTTCATCTTTTCTCTGTCTCCCACACTGATTATATTTTGATCACCATTCAGATTCTGTCTGGCCCACACCGCCTGGACCTGTTATCCAAAAGCTAACTCAATTGTTCTGTGCTCCTTTGCTAAAGCCGTGGCCTACCTACGTGGAGGAGCCTGCACACGCCCTGTTGCTCAGCTCCATTGTTAGCCCAAAGCTTACTTCATTTTGCTTTGTTCCCCATGTGTCTGGTCTTTGTTTGAGCCCCCTGGAGCAAGGGATTAACCCGCCTCACAGTGGCTAAACCCCTTTGCATACACATCTGCACGTCTTGGTTTCTACCTAGAGGAAGAAACCAACGCATGGCTCCCCACCATCCCTTTTTTATGATAAACTGTGTTTTGAAGTGATTCTCTGATGCTTATTGTTTGTTTCATCCACATATCCTTCTTTTTCAAAGATTGGTAGTAGTCTAGTTAGTAAATTAGCTTAGCTTAAAGAGAAGTTTTCTGTGATTACTTGGTGAATGCGTGCAATTATTGTACACAGCGTTTTGAACTTATACTTTTCAGAAGAGACTGGGTGTCTGGGATTGCGAGTGCTTCTCTTGGAGAAGCTGGTGCCCTGATCTTTAATTAGTAGTTTAAAACTTGAACTTCATCAATAATTATGTAAATAATAAAATATTGATCACAATTACTGATGGTTATGTAAACCAGACATTGATCGCACTCTCTGTGTCACAACATATGTCACATATGACTCAATGGGAAGATAGAAGTATATAACACATGCATACATGCAACATATGCAACAAGGCTTACATTTTAGTGTTTGGAAATCTCAGATCATTTCTCTACCATCAGTAACAGTGCACTTATCAATCTGAAGTCTGATAGTTGAGGCTTTAAAGTATGTGAAATGGATTAGTTTATAATTCAGGCATGAACATCTTAATTAATTGCTTAATTTCTGCTGGGACAGCTTACAATCTGCTTCACCCCTTGCTTTTTGAATTGACAATAATGGTAATTGAGAGGTCAGTGAAACATCAGCTCAGGAGACCCATCGCTGACCAAATAGGGGGACATCCAGTCTGACACTGACACCACAACAAATTAATCTCATCCAATACAAGTAAAAGAGGATTTCAACATTTGTGGGTAAACTTGCAAATGTTTAATGATTAGCAGAGTTATTTTGTTAATTTGGTTCTCTAGAGGCTTTTTTATGTTTAATCATGATTCCACCAGGTGAGTTTTATAGAAGAATTGCTTTATACTAGAATATAGAAAAAAGGAAAATAATGTCACCTCTGATCTCTGGTCTTTTTGCATCAAATCTAAAGACCTTCTTTGCTAATGATCTTCTTCGATTATTGAAACTTTGGATTTTCTCTAATAATAACACCTAATACTTTAGCTCCTAAGGGTCGCATCACGAGGCTCTCAGAACTGAGGGTCTTCTGAGGTGGTGACCTTCCTCCGATGAGACTTATCAGTGGCCTTGGGTCACTAGGATGCTGAGGCTGAGAAGAACCAGAGGCCTTGGCCTTGGGGTTGACGATGTGGAGCAGCAACCCAAGGGAAGAGTACACATCTCAACACCAAGTCAGGATGCAAGATCCCTCTGAGGTGTCCTTGAATATGTTACATCTCGCTCTCTCTGTTGTGTTTCCCTAAAGTCCTGACAGATGACAAGACCTGTGTTAAGGCCACACTGAGGGGGTGGTAGGGTTGTCAGAAATCCATTTCCCACCTAAATGAACAAATTGGCGAACAAAAGAAACACCATGAAAGGCATAAAAGACCCCAGTAGGTTTTTCGATTCTGACAAAAGTGAAGTCACAACAAAATCATCTGGAATAACAATCGTTTGCTTTGAGCAAATTCCCTTGTGAACATGAATCATGTCTGATGATCAAATTATTGTTGAATCATTGTCCTTTTTTCATCCTTCGGCCTACCCAACCCTTTAACTAAATTGAGATAACATCCTAAAATATTCCCTCCATATTTATGTCATGACTGTAGAAAAGTAAGAAAAAGCAGGTAATGTTGAGGAAGCATTTTGTAATTCAATTCAATTCAGTTTATTTATATAGCGCCGATTCACAACAGATGTCATCTCAAGGCACTTAACAAGAAGTCATTTCAATACATTTATACAAACATTCCAATCAGTTAAAAAGTTTCCTATTTAAGGAATCCCAGCAGATTGCGTCAGTCATTGGCGTGAGGCTGGGCCCCGTTGATGCAGACTTTCCAACCACAGCATTTATTTAATTAGTAATTGACCAATTATTCCCTGTGCTTCCAGGACAGTAGGTAATGCATCTGTTCCATATGTTCCTAACAGAGCCCTTCGCTCTCAGACTGCAGGTTTACTTGTAGTTCCTAGGATCTCTAAAAGTAGAATGGGAGGCAGATCTTTTAGTTCTCAGGCTCCTCTCCTGTGGAACCAGCTCCCAGCTTTAGTCCGTGAGGCAGACACTCTGTTTACTTTTAAGGCCAGGCTTAAAACTTTCCTTTTTGATAAAGCTTATAGTTAGAGTGGCTAAGGTCATCCTGAGCTATCTCTGTAGTTATGCTGCTATAGGCTTAGACTGCTGGAGGACAGACTTACCACTTTTCTTCACTCTGCTACTTCCTTTTCTCCTACTACTCTCCAGTCTTATTATGTTACATTCTGTTATTTCGACTGTTAACTTTGTTTTCTCTCAGTGTTTTTCTCCCCATAGAAGATATACCTGGTCTGGTATCCTGCTTGGCTGCAATGCCCTGTTGGACGGGGGGCATCGACTGGGATGATCCTCTCAGTAACTGAACATCCACTGTGTCCTGTTATCAACTTTTTACTTTCTGTAACATAGAAAGTTCTCTTATATCAGATCTTCTGTTCCTTCTATGTTCTGCTCTGTCTTCTCAAACCCCCAGACGGTCGTGGCAGATGGCCGCTCCTACTGAGCCTGGTTCTGTTGGAGGTTTCTTCCTGTTAAAGGGGAGTTTTTCCTCTCCACCGTCGCTACATGCTTGCTCAGTATGAGGGATTGCTGAAGGATTGCTGTGGTTGGAAAGTCTCCCCAACCTCACGCCAATGACTGACGCAATCTGCTGGGATTCCTTAAATAGGAAACTTTTTAACTGATTGGAATGTTTGTATAAATGTATTGAAATGACTTCTTGTTAAGTGCCTTGAGATGACATCTGTTGTGAATTGGCGCAATATAAATAAACTGAATGAATTAATGTAGGAAAACAACGCCTCTGTGTATGATGCTTTTGATAACAATGTATCAGACTGCGGATATAGACATCAGAGCAGCACGATATCTACACGTTGTTCTGACCTTGTGAGACAGGGCTGCATGCTTCACTATCATGGCTATCAGTTAGCCCTTTTCCACGGAGGCGGAGCTGGAGCTCCCGTGCTGACTAAGCTCTGGTGTTTTCGTTTTCGATTCCCGCGAGCACCAGCTCCGAGAGCCAGAAACGGGTGCTACTCTGGCACCACTCTTGTGGGGGGGCCAAAGCGGAGCTATCCAAGCACTCACTACGTCATGGGGGAAGGGGGAGGGATTTACAGCCTACACCATAGAGGACCGCCATATTTAAATCCAGACTGCTGGGAATGTTTTTTTTTTGGTTGTTGTTGAAAACATGAATAGCATCAAGACTATACGTCGCCTACTACGACGTTGCCTTGTCGACAGTAACTGCAACAGCGATGCCTTTTGCCGCTGTATGCAACAAATGCTTGTAAAGCGACAATTAGCATCTGCACTCTGACGAGGTCATCCATCTTTGTTGTTACGTTTTTTCTTCTTCTGCGTCTGCTTTATGTCCGGCGAGCGGCTTCCCGCGTGATTTCCGAAGTGACGCTTCGATGACGCAACGGCGTAGCTCACGGTGGGTCCAAGTTGGCTCCTTGTTATGGAAAACGAAGGAGGTTTTGTGAAAGCTCTGGCTCCAGCACCAGCTCCGAACAGGCTCTCAGTTCTTTGCAATAGAAAAGGGCTAAGTGAGACGTGGAGCAGTCTTGCAGGGGGCAGACATTGGGACCGAAGGGGAAATACTGGTAAAGATTAACAGTGATTGATAAATACTAATGATGTTACGATGTGAGCCGAGGCTACAAAGCGTGTGTCGAGCAGTGGAGGGGGCGTTTCCACAAAGCGCGTATCGAGGCCTGCTTCATTTAGGGGAGGAGCCGAAAACGATGACGTCAGAAGCCCCGCCTCCTGGCTGTACCACGTGACTGCTTCAGGAAGTGGTTCAGTGGTTTGACAGCAATATAAATCCCCTCAGGCTCCATTCAAAATGTGGGTTTGTGTAGGAGAGTTGCAGTCAGTTTGGCGTTTGGATAGGAGAGTTTGGTTAGTGTTTATATAGTTTGGAGAGTATAGAGACAGATAGTTTGAAGATTTAGGAGAATGAGCAGAGAGAGAGATAAGGATGGAGCCAGCTAGGAAGAGGAGGATTTCCCCTGTGTGGGAGCCAGATATTAGCAGGCTGGAAACCCCCCTGGAGTATTGGGAACATTTACTGTACCCCAATTTATACAGTCTAGAACTTGTGTTTTTGTGTACGGCGGATTCTTCTGTGCCTTGTGAAAGAGTGTTTTCGAAGGCTGGTGAGATGGTGTCAAGAAAAAGGAATCGCTTAAAACCTAAAACTGTTGAGAAACGGCTATTTTTGAATAAAAATGAATGAAGACTCCCCTGTTCTGTACATCATTGCCCAAGTTAAACAATGATTTTCAGTGCCCTCTTCCTAGTTCCACAAACATTATCACTTTCCTCTGCCTGCTTAAGCCCATACCTTTTGCCTTAAGTGACAGAAAAACCTTATTACACAACCTGCCATAACATATGATACTACCAGTTTGGGGTCATTTACAGACAGAATACATTCAAAAATATTTATTATTCACATTTGTAATATTTTATGTAGAGAACCTGTTTTTTTGGAACTCAGTCCTTCCCAAGAACCATAGCAGACTTACAGCTTTAATGCATCACACATTAAGTGGGTAAGAGCTGCAGCTGCCTGTGATTATTTACCTGGCCACTAGGGGGGTTTGTGTTCGCATGAAGCCCCTTGAGATGAACCCTTTCTTGAACCAATTGGCTCAAGTGGCTCAATGCCTCATGGGGCTTCTTCTCACCATCACTACTAAATACTAACAGAAGGGTTGGGGAGGTCTGAATGATGCCACAGTTTCTGTGCACAACGTTCTGCCTGTTCACCAACATGCCGTATTAAATATCAAAAACACCTGAAGGATCCCAGTTTGATTTTTGTTTAAGAAGCTATTTTTTCCCCATAAGAACTTCTTGTACATTATTTCATTAAACTACCTTACTTAGCTGCTACTTTCACTAACTAAATAGTATTATCTCTCTTGTATTGTAAATGCTCCCTCACTGTACTGTTTGTTGTTCTTTTTTTAAAACTTTTGTGTGAATATGCATGTTTCTATTTATCTCACCTTGCTGTTGTTACATCTGAATTTCAGCCCTGTGGGACAATAAAGGATAATTCTCATATATTTTATCCTTCTATGTTTGATACATAACAACTGTGAAGTATCTAATTTACAGTAAATGGTCCAACATTTACGAGGCCTTCTGAGACATTATCATACACTATTATTACAACCAGGAGTACCGTAACCTGAACATTTGGCATTAATCTGAATTAATCTTGAGAAATCGGGTGACATGAGAACTTCGTTAAATAGGTCATGTGATAAAATGAGTGCAGATCTTTCTCTACTTCCTGAGTTTTCTTCTTCTGTGTTTCATTTAAACTGAATGTCACAATAACTGTTAACAGCAGAAACAGCAGCTTTCTGTTGAGAAAATCCTAATAAACAGGAAATGATGTACAATAACATCAAACCACTGCTGCAGCAACACTTCATGAGTTTATGAAAAATCTGTACTTTCAGATATTTGTCAGCGACACACTTTTCTACCTACACACCGCTGGTTTGTGACAAAAATTGTGTTTTTCACTTTGACTTTCTGCAGGTTTTATTCAGTGTGATGGAAGAAGTACAGAAACCCCGAAACATCAGATATTGAAATGTTATGAAATGTGACCAAAAGCTTCAGCGACCTGAGATCTTGGTGGTAAAGAGCAGGAAGGTTTCAGACTAGGTTGTCCCAGTTGTGGTCTGCCGAAGAGTCTGAAGGTGTGACGGGTTTGTTTTTTACGAGTCTGAGGGCTGCGAGGAAGTTTGCAGAAAAGAGGTCAGCCTGAGTCGGAGTGACCCAGATCTCGACCCAGATCTTCTTCCCACCACGGCCCAGAGCACAACCGCAAATTACATAACTGTAAGTACAGAATCTCTGAGTTTCTCATCTGGGGGAAAATCAGAATGTCAAACTAGTTTATCAATGTCGAGTTTATCTTATTGTTGACTTATTTGGTTACTAATCTGAGGGACATTCTCTCATCTCCTCCTCATCTGAGTTTTATTCTTCACCTTTTTAAGGCTGCGTGACCTTTGAAAGAGGAAATTACCTTAATGCACAAACACACGAGCATAAATCAGCTGGAACTGATTCGTTCTTTAATCGCTGCAGCTCAATTCAAGTCAATAAGCCGATCTGCATAAAAATAAAAACACATGCGTGTTTCCTCATTTTTATGTACTTCTATCAAAATTAAAGGTGCAGTTTCTCTTTTCTTTTTATACAAGTGACATGTGCAGCTTCGCTGAAGTGCTTCAGATGGAAAATAAAGAGAACAACCAGCTCGTTTCAGCCACATCAGCCAGCAGAACACAGAGTAACCTGATAACAACAAATCTGATGAAACCATTGGACCATGTTTATTAAATATTAGTAGTAGTAGTAGCATTCAGACTTCAGACCAAGAAGGCCAGAGACTAAACAACCAGCTGTGAAGAAAAGAGCTCTAACACAGAAAGCCGTTACAGTATAAACCTGAAAACTTCACAAAATTGAGTCTCATCCTGAGAACTTTACGTTTAGTTTTTATCTTTTAAATTCGACAGAGGGGGTCCAGAGATCCAGCTCGGAGCTGTGAGGTCAGTTCGTGTTTCCGTTTTGGCTGAAAATGACATTTTAAATACAAGAAGTCCGTGAGGGCAAACATCTGTCCGACAAGCAGAAGTACAGATCCGGAACTTGAGGCTTTTGAGGAACTTTCCCCTTTTAAAATATCTTCAATTCTCTTTCAAACATGAATTTTCTCACTGCTTTGACAAAATATTCAAGCAAACAGTCAAGTTGTGTGATCTTAAAGATTCACATGAAGTTCAGAGAATCGGGTCCACCCATTACAGAGGATACTCCCTCAGCTTTCCACTCTTTATGAGTATCGCCAAAACTTTTAAAAGAGCTTTGTTTTTTCCTTCCACTCAACGTTCTATTAGCACGCTTGAATCCAGACCTCTATGAACAGCAATGACCTTCTGTAGCTTCCCCTCCTTGATGAGGGTCTCTATGACGTCAGCAGTCTCCCCTAGCATCATTTAAACCGAAACATTTAATTTCTTGACTAAAATCATTATTGGTAATATTCAGATTTTCTAACAATCTGAACTTCAAGTTGCCATAATCATTCAAAAAAGGAAAAATAAATGCAATAAATTCTAAAATCTCCTCATGGGTGAAAAACCGAAATCAACTCATTTTCAGATCAAAGTAAAAAGCAACCCTGTCTCAGTCATGTAGAAACGCTTTAGAGACTGAAACTGAGGACAGAAACTGAATCCATGCTAATAAATACGTAACAGAACATAATCGACTTCTCGTTTTGTATCACTCAGAAACCCGAGCGGCGCTCAAAGCTCTGAATGACATCAATTCAGAAAACTGAGTTTCTCCACTCAGTTTACCGGATCATCCAGAGTCAGGCGACAGTCCACAGTCATCTGAAAAACTTTGGTTCTGTTTTAGTTACTTTGGGCCAACGTGTCTGAGTTTTCTTCGACCATGAGAAGTTCTTTTATGGGACCCATTTGGGTCGACTGCATAGAAGCCACGTGGGAAAAACCATCTGAGGAGCTCCGTCGATCCCCACGATGGGTCCCACCTTTTAAACCAGAGCTGTTCTGCATTTACTATAAAAGTGCATTTCTGAGGTCAGACACCGATGTGGGACAACAGGCTTGAGGTCGGGGCTCTACAGGCCCATTAAGTTCTGCCACACCAAACTCCCTCGCCCATGTCTTTAGGGGTCTAGTACTGAGGAAATGCGACCAAATATTTCTGACAATATAGTGGATAGTATACTGATGCCCCTCCCCAACTTGTTGCTACACACTTCTGGTTAGCTAGCTAAAGAATGGCTCTTTCACAGTCGTAGTGGGGGAACCAAAGAAATATGACTCATCACTCCTTTTAAGCTAGCGTTGTGTAAAAACTACAACTGCTAAGCTATCGATAGCCCTTTTTGCTAGCTAACAGAGCAGATAGCCTGACTAATTCACCAGCTAACATCAGCGTGGCTTCGCTGTGTTAGTTTATTACAGCAGAACAAATCAAAACAAACTGGCTGCTAGATTTAGTGCTTCGTGTTTATTCTTGCTCTAGTCTAATCAATAAACAAGTAGATATTTTTAAAAAAACTGTACATATTTTTTGAAAATTATAAAGAGTAAAAATTATCTTTAATACTATATAAAAAAGTAAAATGAAAATGACAAAAAATAAAGATAATTACAAATAAATCATGCCTATGTAACAACAAAACACAAATTAACCAATATTAACTAAATCACAATAACAAATTGTTTAATGTAACATTTTTTTATAGATATTGCATTATTTCAACAGCAGTAGAATTAAATTTCTTGCTTTTCTATCCTAAATTAAATCAAATATCTTGGAGTTGATACATTCTATAACTGTACTAATGTCAAACTTCTGTATTTTTACTGGAGGATCTCCTAAACAACAAATGTTTATTTCTATTTTTAGCTCAAGGTTAATAATTGCTGCTCTTAGCTGAGGAAAGCAGAACACATCAGCAGGTCCTGTCTGTAAAAGAGAACCGGCTCTCGAGCATTTTACCCAGAAAACTCAGGTTCAATTAAAAAATAAAAACACGTTGCTGCAGAATAAAATAAAAGCTGAACGACATCAAACAGGAAAAATACAGATTCTGACTTAAAATGCATGAATCACAAGCATTTTGTTGTAAATTTGATGGATTTAAAATTGAACTAATTGGCTCCAGATTTAACCTTTAAGCACTCACAGTTGGTACATGAAGGGGAAGTGTTGTAAAAATGTCTAAAATATAAAAAAGAATGCAAGAAACAGCGATCTGTGGCCGTCAGCTTCATACAGCTGGCTTTAAAATGCAGTTTGAGCTCAGAAAGGTCAATTCTCTGGATATTGTTGCTCAAAACTAGATTTAGACAAACTCTTTGAGACAAAACCCAAACAACATTTCTTACTTATTTTCCCTCAAAATAATTACAAATTGTTACATTTAAGGGCAACAAGTTGGTATTTGAGGGTTTGATGCAGGAACCGAGTCAGAGTGCTGCTGCGTCGGTTTCACTGATAATAATCTGTGGTCTGCCGACGTGAAAAAGTTTGGCTTTAAACAGAGAAACACGAAAACATGGGGAAGATTTTAGGAGATAAAAAAGATAAAAGCGAGCAGCTGTGAGACGCCTGGCGTCATCTGGTAAACGACAGGCGTTACATCATGGTTTAAAACATCGAGCTGGGCTGGAGTCTGACACAAATCAAACACAAATACCAAGAGAAGCTTTAAAAGGTGGGACTTTTTACTCCCAGGAGTGGACAGAATAAACAAAAGGAGAGAAGAAGAACTCACCTTCTCTGCAGAACAGCAGTGAAGCTGCTTTGTGATGCGCTGTGGTGAGAATGATGCTGCTCAACATCAAACACGCTAAATCTCTGCTGATAAAAGGGAAATATAAGAGTGTGAAACCTGCAGCTGAAGTCTTCCTCTTTCTTCTTTGCTTTGTCCTCTCAGCTTCCTCCTGTCCTGTTTTCTGCTCCATCAGCCTCTAAATGCTTCATCCTCAACAGTCCTCTGTTTAAACTAACATCACTTCGTTTGTTACGAGCCACAGAAACCAAACGTCTTATTTATGGCGCTTCTGCAAACATTTGGGAGCTTTTTAATGAGGTGGACGTGAACCAAGCTGTGGAGCAGCCGGTTCTGACTCATCTGAGGAGCTTTCAGAGGCCCAGAAGAAAAGGTTCAGTCTGTAAACATTAGAGGACGATTAATAAAACATGCACCAGCGTTTCGTCCTTGTTGGGCCAGAAAAACAACAGGAACAGGTCTCTGTGTTGCAGATCTGAGCCGAGCTCAGCGCTGTCGCCGTTTTGGATCGGCGCGAAAACAGAAGTTCTGCTTGGCTTTTTTTTTTTTTTCTATTTAAATGCGGCTGAAGTTACGTGAAAAGGTTAAAGGTCCAGAAGCTTCGAGAAGACGGACCCTCAGGGTGAGGTCTGGACTTTGACTAGACCATTGAATCAGACGTTCATGGTTATGTTGATGACCCAGTCTGGACCAAATTCCTGGTTGACTCAAGGCCCGCAGCATCATACTCCACTACTGTACCCAACAGCTGGCATGAGCCGTCTAAATATCTTCCTGGACTTCAGATGGTTTGGAGATGACCTTTTAACCTTTCCCAGATTGATGCGCAGCAACAGTTGCCTCTCTGGGGTCATTGCTGATGACGTCCCGTCTTGGCGTTGTGTTAACACCCACCTGTATGATCTATCAAACCCCCAGACGGTCGTGGCAGATGGCCGCTCCTACTGAGCCTGGTTCTGTTGGAGGTTTCTTCCTGTTAAAGGGGAGTTTTTCCTCTCCACCGTCGCTACATGCTTGCTCAGTATGAGAGATTGCTGAAGGATTGCTGTGGTTGGAAAGTCTGCATCAACGGGGCCCAACCTCACGCCAATGACTGACGCAATCTGCTGGGATTCCTTAAATAGGAAACTTTTTAACTGATTGGAATGTTTGTATAAATGTATTGAAATGACTTCTTGTTAAGAGCCTTGAGATGACATCTGTTGTGAATTGGCGCTATATAAATAAACTGAATTGAATTGCAGCAAAATTAACTAAAGTTCTGCTTTTACTGAGGGACTCAGACTGATGCTGATGATTGATTGATAAATTCTTAAATTCTCCTCTTAAATCAAAATGAAAGTATTAAAAGCGAAAATGATTAACGTTTTGTTTAAAAGTGAAAATAATCAGAGGAACTGATTTCGGAAACCTTGGAGAGTCGTTCAATACAAAATCAACACATTTAATTACATAAAACAACAAGTCAATATATTAAGAATCTGTAAAAATTATTTACAAACTTTAGACGGGCCCTGACATGTGCTGGCTTAAGCAGGGGGACCTTTGGAGCGCAGCAGGATTATAATCTATGACAACGTAGTGTGTTACTAATAGTAACCTTTGTTACTGTGGTCCCAGCTCTCTTCAGGACATTGACCAGTTCCCCCCGTTCAGTTCTGGGATGTTTCCTCACCGTTCTCTAGATCATGTGTTCCCCACCAGGAGAGATCTGGCATGGAGCCCCAGGTAGAGGGAGATTGTCGGTGATTTTGTATTAATTCGTTTTTTTTCTAATAATTGCTCCAACAGTTGATCTCTTCACACCAAGCTGCTTGCCTATTGTAGATCGGCTCATCCCAGTCTGATGCAGGTCTACAATCTTGTCCCTGGTGTCCTTGGACAGCTCTCTGGTTTTGGCCATGGTGGAGGTTGGAGTCTGACTGTTTGAAGTTGTGGACAGGTGTCTTTTATAGAGATAACGAGTTCAAACAGGCGCCATTAATACAGGTAACTAGTGGAGAATAGAAGAGCTTCTTAAAGAAGAAGTAACAGGTCTGTGGAGGACAGAATTCTTCCTTGTTTGTACGTGCTAAATACTTATTTTCTGCACCATTATACAAAGAAATTCTTAAAAAATCATACAATGTGATTTTCTGGATTTCTTTTACATTCTGTCTCTCACAGTCGAAGTGTACCGGTGATCAAAATTACAGACTTCTCTCATCTTTTTAAGTGAGAAAACTTGCACAAATTGGTGGCTGTCAAATACTTTTTTGGCCTGCTGTAGGGAAGAAAATAGAGATCGTATTTTTTTACAAGATATTTAGGTCTGTTTCTTTCGGCTTTTATTCTGAAAGGTTAAAAAAAAATCTAACTTCCTGATTCTTCTGTTTCAGTGAGTCTTAATTTTGAAAGTTCAAGATTGTTTCTTCATCACATTTATTTTTAAATTCTAAATGTATCAAATGACTTTAATTAAAGTTCATTTGTGAATTTAGAGGCATTGAATATGAAATATAAAGGAAAAGAATTACATTTATTCACATTAAGTCATTCTATCTAATTATATGGGAGTGATGATTCAGAATACATTTACTGATTTAATGTTGCTTTTACTCTGAAACAGTAACATGATTCAAATTTAAAGTTTATTTATTTTGGGAGAATTTTAATTGTATTTTAGTTCATCTGGGGGTTGGGGAGCTTTTAATTTGTTGCATCAAATTTATTTCTTTTAGGATTTTTTTATTTTTCAGTGTAACTTCTTTATTCCACAGACAAATAAATGTATTACCTTTATACAAAGATTTATTTTGTCCTAAAATGCCTTCCATACAGCTCTGTGATGTTGGAATTGAAATTTTACACCCAGATGTACCCAGAAAAACAAACCCATTTATTGCTCTAATCAAACTGTACAGATTTAAATATCCAGAAACGAAGAGGTGCATGATGGGAGCTTCAGGACACGTCCTCCATGTAGTCGGCTCCGTGACTCTGGCTGAGCTGAGAGACGCTCAGGTCCTGCGTGGTTTCATCGAACTGAACAACAGAGACACAAGATGAGACTAGGAGCTTAAACTGACCTGAGATCAGCAGCTCAGACCAGTGAGGAGATGTTGAAACCTTGTCGCTGTTCTCTGGACCCTCGATGGAGACCTCCTCGATCTCCTCGCCGATGCTCAGCTCGCCGTTAGAAAGGTCCGACCGATGGCTGAAACACAGATTCAAGTTCCTTCAGACCCAAATTAAACCATAAAACCATTAGAGTCTTCAGTCAGAGGCCTCTACAGATTAGATACAAGACTGACTGCTACTGGAGAATTGAACGTAGTGAAAACTCAGGAGCCAGGACGGTAACACTTTGTTCTGAGGTTTTCATATCAAATGAAGGAACGTCGGAGTGATTTTTGAAGCAGTTTGTCGTCAGATGATGATATAAACCTGCGGATGAAACATCACAGCTTCCACCATCGGACTCACCTGTTGAAGTCGTCGTCGTATTCCACGTCTTCATCTGTGGAGACAAAATCCGGCCCAGCAGTTAGATTAGATTACCATCCAGAATGAACTCTGCTGAAATATGAATCATGCTGGACTTTTACAGCAACAGATCAAATCTACGGGATAAACCAAACAAGACGAGAATGGGAAAATGGTTCTGACCCAAATGAAGAGATCCGGTTCTGTCGCCCGGAACTTTGTAGTTCTTCTCTCTGGAGTTTTTCCCTCCTGCAGAAAAAAAAACACAAAAAAAACTTTTCAGCTTCCGAACGAAAAGAAAGTAGTAGACAGAAGTAGAAAGTAAATAAACAAGGAAGGAAGGAAGGAAAAACAGAAACAAGGAAGGAAGGAAGGAAGGAATGAAGGAAGAAGTAGAAAGAAAGAAAGTTCAACACGGTTCTGAAGACCCATTTAAAATGATCCATGAAGACAAAGGTTCTCCAGAAACCCGACTGAAACCGGTTCCATCGTTCTCTCAGACTGGATTTTATCACCAGAACTTTTTCTCAGAGACGTTCCCTGACGTTTGCTCTGAGACAGCCAGATTAAACTGACCGTTCCTGCTGAGGCTCGGTTCCGACCCACTGCTCCCTCCTCCTGGTCTTGGTGCCTCCGACGCAGACCCCACCGGACTCCCTCTGGTTCCGGACGTCTCCAGCTTCCTGTGGATCAGAACCCAGATGGCTTGGATCAGGAGTTTACTTTGCTGCTTTTGATGCTTCAACCTGTCCTCCGCGTTCCTATTGGATCCTCAAATAAAATCTTGGTACCGGTACATAAACATGCCAAGTATGTTCGGCTGTAGACGGATCAACCCAGATTATTGCTGGTTTTATTTTAGATCACAGGAGCTTCATTTACTGTCTCAGTTCAGTGATCTTCTCGGACATCTGAGACCATCTGAACATCTTTAGTCTCTTTCTGGTGGACCGAACCAGCACTACCAGCCCTAAAAATCAAGGTTCCTACACTTCATCTATTTCAGATTTCTCCAGACGTTAAAGTTAAAAAATAAAATAATCACCAAATTGGATCTTCTGATCCGTACGTTCAGGCTGAGGTTGTTCTCTAGCCCAGCAATCTGGTAAAGGACGCTGGTTTATTGTCATTACTGGACGATTCAGTCCAATCTGGAGTAAATCCTCCAACAGTTTTTTTGTTTCACCAGAGCCAGTTTTAAGCTACGGTTACATACGATCCCATAATCCTACGGTGGCCGTAAGTATGCCGCAAAAACACTGGGCTCCTATGAACGACGTACAAACGAAGATTCGTTCGGCATGTAAAACCTTTCGACACGTTGTCCGGCTCATAGAACAGTCTCGTAGAGGTGCCGCCTCTGCATCCATACCCACCGGCGTCGCTGTCTTCTCTCCGCTAGATCTTCTTCGTCCTGTAACTGCATCTGCAGAAATTGGAGCTGTAGTCTTTTCCGCACTATCGCCATCTTGAAAATTACAAACAATTCAACAGCTTTTCCAGCAGATGCAATGACCCCCTACGAACCATTTCCTACGGCTTCCTTAAGGCTGCCAAGTTCGTGGTCAGGTTGACGGTCTCGTCCAAGACTTTCTACAAACACCCCACGAAGACCTTCTTCGTAGGGCCTCCATACAAATGCCTCAGAAACAATCGAAGAACAACGCACAATGTTCGTTGATTATTTAGAGTCAGGAGACCATCCAGAATCCCATATTCTTACGGTGGCCGCACGTATGCCGCAAGAACACAGGGGTCCTATGAACAGCGTACGAATGGAGATTAGTTCAGCGTGTAAAACCTTCCGACACGCTGTCCGGCTCATAGAACAGAGTCTCGTATCTCGAGTCTCGTATCCATATCCACCGGCGTCGATGTCTTCTCTCCGCTAGATCTACTCCGTCCTGTAACTGCATCTGCAGAAATTGCAGCTGTAGTCTTTTCGGCATTATCGCCATCTTGAAAATTACAAACAATTCAACAGCTTTTCCAGCAGATGTGATGATCGAGGCACACAAGACACACTACAAAACCAACAAACCGTTCCGAAAGCTGTTCCTTCCAACGACTTGAGATCGCCGTGAGTTGCTCATAGGGGAGCCTTACGGCCACCTTGCTACAACATTTTTCGTAAGATGGTCACGAGTATACCGGAGGAAGGTTCCAAGGCACCCTCACGACATGATAACTCTACAGCCAGCGTACGGCAGGACATCGCCTCATTTTCTCAAGAATGCGTCAAGTTACAGTGGAGGAGTGGAAAGCATTCTTAAAAATTAAAAAATAATGTCACGGGAATTGCGTTCAAGACTGGTTCAATTTAAGATCTTAATAGGGTATATTGGACACCTTCTCGACTGCATAAGGTGGGTCTAGCGGTTGATGACGCATGTTGGAAGTGCCAGCAGAATGGTGGCACACTTATGCATTTGCTCTGGGAATGTCCCAAAATCCAGGATTATTGGGCTCATATCCATGCCGTAGTGAAGACGATTGTAGGCCAAGGGATTCCATTTACCAACAACCTTTATGTACTAGGAGACACTTCAGCTCCAAGTTATTTGCCATCCCCTCTCGCACACTGGCTACAAACTGCTCTCATGCTGGGGAGGAAGTTGTTGGTGAGAGAGTGGAGAGCCTCATCGACTCCTGCTCTGTCTCAGTGGTACACTTCCTTTAGTCAGTTGGCAGCTTTTGAAATAATATCATATAGACTGATGAACAGATTGGATGATTATGATGACAAGTGGGCCAATTATTTCTCTTATGTGGGTCAGTGACGTGTCCAGCTCAAGCAATCAATGTTGTGGGTAATTTCAATAGCTGTAACTGGGTATACGTGAACTGTTGGCATCATTATTTATGTTATACATTGTATTTTGTGTTTGGTTGACATGGTCTGGAGATCCTCAGTACAATTGTCATTTCAACTCTTAAGAAGCCGTCATTTTTTCTTTTGTTTTATCTTTTCTTGTTCATTGTAAAAACTTAATAAAGTTCAAGTCATAAAAAAAGAATGCGTCAAGTTGTTCTAGCAAATTGAACGGAAGCCGTATCAACTTCCTAAGAGGTTGTAGGAAACTCCGCCGCCCTCCACGAATGTCTACAAATGTTAGATTTCGTACAAACTGGGAGATTTTGTAGGAACCCATTGTTCGTAAGAGTCGTTGTGACCGTAGCTTTAGAACCGGTCCAACATGGTGGAGAAGTGAAATGGTCCTTTAAATAAATAAAAAACAATGAGTTATCCTCTCCATCAGAAGGTGCTGAACTAAAGTCCAATAAAATCGCTTTTATTCTTTTCATCTGGGTCCGGGTTTTTTCTATCCTACATTTATTCCGTCAGGTTTTTCCTTTTTTAAATGAAAAAGTAAAAAAAAAAAAAAATCAGGTGGAACTAAATAAACAAACAAACAGATAAATACATTTCATGGGACCCTACCGAACCAAACTGATTCATATCTGTGGTAGAAGTCAAAGATGAGACGTTTCAGTTCAAACAGAAAGGATGGAAATAGAGAATAGATTTATATAAATGAGCTGAATTTATTTATTTAAGCGTTTTACACTGGAACACAGGAGTCTAACTCCATTCCTACTGGACAAGGTGCCATTTCTCTCTTTCAACGCCTGAATCACTTATTGGGCTCATCAGCAGGACCGAGGAGGAGATTTGGCCGTAAGAGTTACATACATGCAACAATACAAAGATCTGTAGAGAACTTGGGGTTAAGTGCCTTGCCCAGGGGCACACTGACATGTAACAGAGGGAAGCTGGAATCAAACTTACAACTTTCGGATCCCACTGTGAGAAGCATTTTATTCTTTAAAAACTCTTTCTTTCAGATAATAAAATAGGGAAATCAATCTAATTCCATACTCGTTTTCTTTTTTCTATACTTTTCCAGACCTGGAAAATCATCCGATCCGATTCCAGACTGGTGTTGCAGCCAGAAACGAAGGAAAAAATATTAAATATCTTAATACATAATGAACCGGAACAGACGGGTTCACATTTATCTTCCTCCCCAGAGGACAGAGAGGGCTGACCTGGAGCTCACCTGAGCTCTGAGCCGTGATCCGAGACGGGATCGCCTCGCTCTAGCTCCGGGTCTCCAGCCAGAACCGAGAGACTGAGGCCGGCGAAGAGGAGGAGGAAGAAGAAGAAAAGGGATGTAAAGAGGGTCAGAGAGCATCATGCGTCTGAGAAGCTTTAAACACACACACACACACACAAACACACACACTTTGAGGTGTTAAACAAGCAGATGTGGCGAGTCGGACCCTCGGGATCCGGAGTGAATCTGTGAGCTGCTCCGCTGCTTGCCTCGCCTTAGAAACATTAAACTTTCATGCAGCCGAAGGCGGACTGTGATCGGAGCAGCTCCAGAACATGATGGGATGGGAATGCGGCTGTCACAGCTACAGGAACCCGCTTCATGCACGCCGCGGAGACCCCAAACAGAGACGCTGGGTGGTCACATCTCAGCCGATGGTCCAACCAAGAGAGGCACGCAGAGATCCGACAACTGCAGGATTCATCAACCAGGACATCCGGGATTCCATCTGAGAGGCTCTCTGTGTTTGGATCAGAGTGAATTTACCTGATATCTAAACAAGCAGGAGTGTTTTTTTAATTCAACAAGTAAATACGAGACGCAGCGAGATAATTAGCTTATGGTTTTACAGCCGAACGACCCAACCAGGTCACCCTAACAACATTCTTCGGTGTGGAAGTTGTTACAGAGAGACTCGCCTAACTAGCTTCCGTATCAGTGAGGTTTAGAGATGTAAGAAAATATCGATACGCTGATATATCATCATATTTTGTCACGAAATTGTACCGATATTCAAAACCAATGTATCGACTTTTAGTTTTTCGAATTTGAATGGAGCCATTAATGATGACAGTATTTTTTGTAGTAAATATAAAAGTATAACTGGTAGCTGGTGGCTGTTTTTCACCTTCTCGTTCGTTCCAGTGGATCAACTGGATCTAGTAATAAAACTGGATGTGTTAAAGTATGAAACAGGTTGGAGTGTTTAGAATGATGGGACAGTTTTTCTACAGGTAAATTTAGTTTTAAAAATCACAATATATAGTCCTACTCATAGTATCGCAGTATATCGTATCGTGCCTCCTGGATTGTGATACATATCGTATCGACAGATTCTTACCAATACACATCCCTAGTGAGGTTGTTAAAAGTGAACTTAGAGGAAGCACGAATGGTCCAAGAAGTTTCTAGAAAGGAAACTCTAGTTTCAATGAAGGCATGTCTTTAGAGAGAGCAAGACTTCAGGAGATAACAGGAAGGTTTGACGACAAAGTTGCTTTATTTCAGGTTCCTGTTGAGGAGCTTCTCCTTAACAGATGTTGGCAGCCTTTTGGAAATCTCTCCGCTAATGTAAGACTCTGCTACACACACAGCCTGCTGTTAGCCATGCTAGCTGCACTAACCACTGGAATAAGATGCTAAAGAAACTTTTTATTTTAAAATAATCCCTTGAAACACTTTTAACAGACTGTTGTCTTTGTGACACCCACAGTGTGATGTCGTCTCCGCTCCCAATAGAAATAAAGATCTTTGTTCCCTCTCAAATACAACGAAATCCAAATTAGTGGAAAACCTTTGAATCCTGGACAGGCCACCAATTTCAGCTACTGCACTCGTAAAACACCTTCAGTCCTTGGTTTTTGTATTGATCTGATGCTGGCATCTTTATCCACAAATTGATCACAGAAAATTTGTGTATATATATATATAATTTTTATTATTACTACATTTCCACATCCCGGACAGGCCCCCAATATAAAACCTCTTCAATAAAATCTGCAAAGATCAACTGGAATCCTGCAGTTACAGTTGGTGCTTGGTGATTTACCAGCACGGAGGATCACTGTGTTACAAGGCTGGAGGGATAAAAGAGCAGCTAATATGTTGAGCCTGTGGTCAGGAAACTTGCCAGATTGTAATCCTACTGAGTACACCATACAGCATGATGCTGCCACCACCCTCTTCTCACTTAAGCAGGAGAAACAGAAGAGCAAACTGGGATCAACTCCAAGAGCTAAGAAGAAAATAATGGTCCTCAGGCCAAACTTCAGAAGGCAGGAAGAAGGATTAACCCTGGAAATATGAGCTCTATGCATAAACGTAATCGATTCCAGATGCAAGTCTTTAAAATTTGTGATATGTTTGATTTTTCTGTAAAAAGAAATCCCAACATTTGCTTCATCGCTACGTTTGTTTACGACTAATGATCCAGATTTTTATATGATTCCAATCACCGCGCGTCCAGCTGCGCCTGATTCTGCGCCTGATTCTGCGCCTGATTCTGCGCCTGATTCTGCTTCTCTTCTCTAAGAGTCGGTGGATCAGAGCCCAGGAAGGTTTTCCCTCAGGCCCCGAGCCCGGTGAATCCTGAAGTCATCATCTCATGTGAGGACTAGAAAGCTCCTCACTGTTAGATCAGGTTTTCAATGCGGTCGGCTCATCAACTAACTCGGCTCCCCCGTTTGGGGGAAGCATGCACACTCACTCGCTGAGGCTTCGCCCGCGTCTCATCAGGGAAACGGGCAGCCCAGACAGACCCTCCTCAATCAGGGGGAGAACGCTACAGGACGGGATACAGGAAAACAGGGACAGAGACATTTCAGAGACAGATAAAGGGACAGCAGAGTGAGGATGTGGATAGGTGAGAGGAAGAAAAGCCCAAACTGCAGTTCCTCACTGAGCCTTAAGGGAATAGTTCCTCTAAAAGAACAATGCATTTCTTCTTCCTTCTTCTCCTAAAGGACCTTTAACCTTCTGTTTGTCCCCTGATCTGACACGAGTTTTGTTACTCACTCCTTTGGACTGTTCGTCCTCTCTGACGAGTCCTTTTCTCCAATCGGAGAGCTTCCGAAGCAGCAGAAGGAGGGGGGGAGAAAAACACACTAGACAGTCACAGAGTGAGACGTTCAGGACTGTATGTCTTCACATCAAAACCTGATCATCATCCGCATGAAAACCGCATATTTCAGATAATTTTCATTGATCAATGAGACAAAAACATGTTTTAACTGCTGAAATATCTGGAACCGAATCAGGTCTAAAAATCAGCACAATTTATATTCAATGTTTTCCAATTTCACAAGACATTTATTTTTTATATTTTTCTTTTAAGCTTTATATAAAAAATATTCCCAAATACACAAAAATTTCTTGATATTTTGTAATAAAATTATAATTTTTTATATTTAATATTTAAGATATTTAACGTTTATTTCAGATACAAAATCAAATCAAATAACGTTTAATACATAAATATAAATATAATTAATAATAAATCTAATTCTAACATGTATTATCATTTCTGTTCACTCATTTCTTAGAGTTTATTAGGGCTGGACGATAATTCGATAGAGATATATATCGATCGATAGACGTGTGGTGCAATAGAAAAAAAAGGGGTCGATAAAAAAGTTTGACAGAAAAAAAAAAGTTTTCCCTCATTTTTTCATTATAGCCTATCAGGTAGCTTAATACAACAATCATTACTTACTCCAAACAATTTATTACCGCTGATAGGCAGCTCTGTCAGCCACCCCTCTCTCCTTTCAAACCACAAAAAGAATGAAATGATTTAAGCTGAAACATAATTGTTTGATAGTCCCTAAGCGAACCATCGCCGTAACTTCACGTCGGTCAAATCTCACAGCAAGGGAGCAGCGGAGGAAGTTGTTCCGGATAAATGTCTCAGTGACTCAGGTAAAGGTTGCATCCCGTTTTGAACCGATCCTCGTCGCAGTAAAACTCTAAACGTAGCAATAATAAACCAAATAAAATACTACGATCAGTTGTCTTAGCAGAGTCCCCTCTCCCGGCTCGCTGTGAATCCGTTACAGAGAGACAGGAAACTTACCCAGGTCGCGCTGCTAACAACACCTGTGGCTTTTAAAACGTCCCCCTCGGTTCTGCCCCTGGTCCTCAGAAGCGAAAAACGCTTTAAAAAACACAACAGGGTTGAATAGGCCAGCCGGCTGAAATGAATTAGAATAAGCTTTATTGACAAACTAAACCAAAGGTTTCAGCCATTAATATTATAAAGTGTCATAAATGTTTAAAAGATTAAAAAGCATAAAGACAAGCCTTTAATTTCAATAACTAATAACTAAAAAATATATAATATAATGGTTAATAATATGACTTTTCTTTGTATTTACTGATGTTACTCAGGTCTCTTGATTTGTTTCTGTGTCTTACAAACTTATTCATGATAAAAAGAGGTGTTTGAAGAATTAATTAATTTAATTCTTAGTTAAAATTAGTTCATTGAAGAATAACAAAATGACCGGGGAGGCACTTAAAATATATTTTTTACATTTTGTGATATTTATCGATCAATATGACTATTCCCTTTATCGATATGCTCTTTTTCTATATCGTCCAGCCCTAGGGTTTAATAACTTTAATTTTGAAGAGTTTGTGTTTAAGGATATAAAATAAAATAGTTTTGTGTTTTTTTAATTACTACAATTAAAATTTTTCTTTTATTATTAAATTATTATTTAATCCATATTATTTTTATGGGACTTAGAAATATAACTTAGATGTGAGATTTTTTTTTTTACAACCTTCTTCAAACAAAAGATTGAACAAAAAAAATGATATTTTTCCAAATTTAGGGTCTTTTATTAGTAACTCTTTTAAAACAAAATTTTCAACAATTTAGAAAAACATTTGATCAATTTTTGCTTTGCCTGTTAGGCTGCAACGACAGCTCATGATATAAAGTAATTAACCGGCTGCCAGGAGATGCTTCCAAGATGATCAGATATAAGGTTTGTATAAGATCCAAAGATAAACACAAAGTTCTTAAAACCAGACCGATTATTCCCTCTCTGCTTGTTCTCTGGTCTCCAGGCTGTTTTCTCCAACCTAAAAGGCGGGTGTTTCTCACCAGCCGTAAGTCTTCTGCGGTTTCGGCAGCGGGTCGTCGAAGAAGGAGTCTCCTTCATCATGGTCCACTTCTTCGTCCAGCTCCAGGTCCAGAGGCTCCCTCCTTGCCGCTGAAGAGGAGTGGTCCTGCTGCAGAAGGTCTCTCTTCGGCAGGGAGAGTAGCCGCTCCGAGTCCTGAACACCATTAGAGTTTAAACAACGGTGAGCATCAAAGTGAACTGAAGTTGGTTACAAAGGAAGAAGATGAGGGATTGTTCCAGGAACCTGGTGGAACTTCTTGATTCAAACAGAACTTTGTCCATCTGCTGTGATTGTTTAAAAAAAAGCCTGAAATTCAAGACGTTTGGGCAATAAATTGGTATAAAACTCTGATGCAAAAGGAAACTGTTAAAGTTCTAGTTTCTAAATGTCCTTATTGTGTTTTAAATGCGACTAAAAGCATCGGTACAATGAACAGTGTAATGGCAAACTAACCCTAAAGTGAAGCAACTGTTTGCTTTCGATTGATTATGTTGCTCCTCATTGGTAGGGTTGTTTTTAAAGAGGCTGTGATTTAAATTGGGGGCCTGTCCGGGATGTGGATTTTTTGAAGGATTGCATTTTTTTCATTGTGATCAACATGATGATAAAGATGCCAACATCAGAGCCATACAAACCACCTTCCAAGGACGGAAGGTGTTTTTCTTAGTGCGTTAACTAAAACTGGGGGGCCATCCGGGATTCAAAGGATTTGTACTAATTTAAATCTTTGAGGTTCATAATAACCTCCCACACTTTCCCTCCTGGCTTAATGATTAAACAATTGGGTTAGTGCTTTTAAAGGGGATGTTTATATTTGTAATTTCAGGCATTGAATAATGTACTGGCCTGAACAACAGCAGAGTTTGAATATGTATAGCTGATATTAAACTATTTAAATATTTCCCAATCTTGGAGGGGTTTCATTGTGCTTAGTAGCAGCAATTATATACTACTCTTAAAACGTCAAACATTAAGATGAGAACTAATAACTCCTAAAGAGTTGGAGGATGAATTACAGATACAAATATAGATATGGGAAAAAGAGCAAAACATAAACAAAGACAACATGAAAGCAGATCAGCAAGCAGCGAAGGAAAACTACGAGCTTATTGGGACTTGTCGGACCGTTCAGAACAGTGAGTTTCTAATTAAAAGTCTAAAAGACCAGAATCAGTTCCACTATACAAATCCCTTCTGAGAAATGATGACAAAGACTGAAACCTAACATGAGAAGGGTTGCTACAGAGTGTGTTCATCCCAACAGGGCTTTCTCTGCATCAGCAGAATCCAAAACAGCATGGTTCAAATCAATTTAAAAAAAATTCAAATTCCATTCAATTCCCTTTAGAGGGAAATAAAGTAGGTTTTGATCCATCTTTGAAACCAAAACTTTAAAGATCGTAGCTAAATAGTGTTGGATGTGTGAATAAATCATGCAAAAAATTTCTGCTTTTTAAGTTGAAACAAAAATCTCCAAAACATTTCATTCTATGATTTAGAATTGGTTTAGCTCTGCTGTCATCCGCTAATGAAGATAAGTCGCTTGGCATACCAAATCGAATAAAAACGCATTCTATAAATGTTTCCTGATGCACAAACAATGGCCGATTAATGTGATCATAACGAGGTTAATAGATGTGTAGATGTGTAGAGTACATATTTATTTATTTTACGGTTCTCTCGGTAAAAGTGTAAAAACTACCATTTTTATATCTCATTGTTGCCTGAATCAATCTTTGAGGCTGTAAGTTTGTGAACATATCACAGTTCCTGAGAGTATTTATCATTTTCCCTCTCCTGCATGTTGCTGAACTGAAGAGCCAAGGCGCTATTTATTTAGAGTGAATGTCAACAGATAACACGCTGAAGACAAGTCACCGCGTTCAGCTTCTATTTCAGATTTTGACAGGCTCAAACCGATTCTGTCAGACACCAAGTGTCCAGAGTCATCACACTGCTGATAACCCAGCATAACGGGATTGCCATCTCTCAATGTTGACGAAAGATTAATGTCTCGTCAAGGTGTTCTCGCAACGCTAAGCCAAGTTGGTTCATTTGAATTTTACCACAGTAATTAAATTGGCGTTGTTGGCAGGACTGTGATTTCTGATGTTAAACTTTTAACCCAGTGGGAAATTATTTCAAAGTTTTGATTTGGGTAAATGTAGGAAATACGAGTCACGTCTAAAGAGAATACACAACATGAATTTTCCTTGGTGCTTATTGGTTGAGATAAGAAAGACTAGATGTTAGCTTCTGTTATTCTGTCCTAAAGCGGTTACCACTGTGCATATTAACGCATAGTAAGATATGTTTAGCGTTTAAATTATTAGAATAGGCGGCTATTACCTTTTTAGAGGGGGTCTCAAATATTCATGGATTTTAGCTGTTCACAGCTAAAATTCGTGGTCCAGGGGTCTAGCGTAATAAAATACCTGTAAAACAAAGTTGTTCATATTTAATCTATTTTTTGTTGTCGTTTGTCAGATTCTGTCCTCTATGCCTTTACATCTTAGCCACACTATCACAAATCTCTATCAAGTGGTACTCGGCACTTAAAAAGGACTCTCGGGTTAACTCAATAGTCAGGTCATGTTTTTGTTCACCTGAAATGAATTTCCAAATCGAAACCTATTTTGAGTAAAAAGCACCTGGAATCCGCTATTCATGCCTATATTACTTCCAGACTAGACTATTCTAATTCTTCTCTAATCGGCATTAATAAGGCTTCCCTCTCCCGCCATCATTTGGTCCAAAATACGACTGCTAAGTTCTTGACTGGTGCCACTAGAAGGCAGCATATCGCGCCTGTTCTGAGCGCGCTGCATTTGGTTCAGAATTCACTTTAAAGTAATTTAATTTATTTTATTTTTTATGCTCTAAATGGACTGGCTCCCTTGTATTTGTCGGAGTTACTCTCCCAGTACCAGCCCTTGCGCAAGCTCAGGTCAGCAGACCTCCTTCTCCTAATTGTCCGATAAAGTGAGCACTAAGTCTCGAGGGGAAAGAGCGTTTTCTCTTTTTGTCAAGCAGTCCGCTTCTTTAATCGCTGTTAAGACTCGTTTAAAAACATATTTTGTTGTGCCGCATGTCTTCTGTCCCTTCTCTCCCCCACATTTCCTGTCTACCAACTGTCCAATAAAGGCCACTAGAGCCAGAAAATATATATTTATATATAAAAACACATATTGCTTTACTTTATCTGTTAATGCTTCTCAACTCTTTTATTTCTTATTGTAGGGTTTTGTCTTTTATTAATGCAGTCACAATGCCTGGTATCACTGTGCATTCTTAATATATTCACGGATTTCTTGACATTTCTATTTTTTGTACCTTCTGTAAAGCACTTTGGTAAACCATAAAGTCATGTGTGAAAGTTCTTTAGAAATAAAAGTTTGAATTTTTGATCTGAGATTTGATCAGGGAAACAATCTGAAGCTGCAAACTGACTTCCCAACAGAGCTGGATTAAAACGGCTCTGTAGTAAACCCCTCGGTCCTACTCAGAGGATGACAGATGAGAAACATGTGCCTCGTCGTTCAACACCCCCACCCCCCGAGCGGCACGGGTCAGTACCGAACCGCGCCGTCCCGCGCCGCTCAGTGGAAACGAGACAATGGATGAGATGTGAAAGTGAGTTAAGAAGCAGGAGGGATCACGGTTAGCGAGCTCAGGTGCTGTTCGTAGTGGTGGTGTTAGTATCCTCCTCTGTTTACCTTAGCTGCTGTCTGGCTCCTCTGACCTTTGAACCTGGGGATCTGCGCAGGACACAGACAGCAGCCATCAGACCTGCAGACCTGACGCTAAGAGCCTCATTCAGAGAACAGCAGGTAGGTTCTACTCTACTGATCTTTAGATCTGATTTTTAGCCTAAAAATCTTAAACCCTTTTTTTTCATAACAACCAACACTTGGGACAGAATTGGAACTGGGAAGGATAAAAGTAGAATGAGATTTCCCATACTGTCACGAGTTTTCCTAAATGTTGGTTGAACATCACAGAAACAGATTTTTGAAAGAAACCAGTTAGGAGGCAGCTGTACCTTACTGACGGGTGGGGAACCCGGTTTGTCTTCAGGAGTCTGATGTCGACTCTCGTCTGAGTCCGAAACCACCTGCCAATGGTTCAGACAAACAGATCAGGGAGACGCTTTTTGGGTTTTTCTGTAAACAGCTCAAAGATATAAACCTTTCCACCAGAATCTGAGGTTTGGGGGGGATTAAAGAGACCAGATTTTCTCCATCTAATCTCCAACTGAGTCCACTGGATTAGGATAAATTAATGAATCTTCTCCACTTTGTTTGGATAAGACGTCATGAAGAACATTTTTTTCCTAGAAATCTTCGAAACTCGACCATTTAACTGGATTTAAATGTAAAAAAAAAGCCTTTCAATTTTGTTTTTATTCCCTAAGATTCACCTGCACGTCTGCTGGAGCCTTCTAGAGAAAAATCTAAAGCTCCAATCCCTAAAACACAGCATTATGTCAGGTAACTCTGATTAATTTGTTGGCACGACTCATAAGGAGCAGAAATAGTTTGGATTAAATCTAAATGAGACTCTGGATAGAAGCCGTTTGGATCTCAGGACTAGAAAAGGTTAATATGAGAATAAGTGAGACTAACCACACTTCTGCACTGATTGAAGAGACGTTTGTACATCGCCAGGAAGGACTGGAAGTCGATGTCTGCAGAAAAACACAGAATAAGAATGTATTAAACAGGAATCAGCTGTTCAACATCTGGAGATGGAGGTTATGGAGACCGAAACCCAGCTAAAAAAAAATGATGGCATCTGGACCCGTTCAGATTTTAGTGCCTCAATGATCTCTCCTAACAGGGTATGGGATGGGATTTGTGCCAAATGGATCACTTCTTGAGGAAGCTTAGGTCCTTCAAGGTTTGCAGCAAGATGCTGCAGATCTTCTACAAGTCTGTTGTGGAGAGTGTAATCTCTTCAGCCGTCATCTGTTGGGGTAGCAGCATCAGAGCCAGGGACTTGAAAAGGCTAAACAACCTGATAAAGAAGGTTCTGGTTCTGTTCTTGGGACAACTGTGGAACATCTGGAGATGATGATGCAAAGAAGGATTCTTCATAAAATCAAAAAAATTATGGACAACCCTGAGCATCCTCTTCATGAGACAGTCATACAGCAACAGAGCATCTTCAGTCGGAGGCTCCTTCAGTTTCGCTGCAACACAGACCGCTACAGGAAATCCTTCCTGCCCACAGCCATCATCATCTACAACAACTCCTTAAAGAATTAATTATATGAGCTACAACACTTAATTTCCCTCTGGGATCAATAAAGTATTTTTGAATTTGAATTGAATCAGTAAAAATAATACAATCTCACACAAAATATACCAGAATAAAGCAACGAAACAGAACATTTCAGAAGCAAAGATGTGAGTTTCAAAAGCAAATTATACTAATTGATAATTAAATATTTAGATTTCAAAACCAAAAATGAACTTTTGCTTCTTAACTATTCCTATTTTATTTCTTTGACACAACTTTTTGGTTCTCACTTAATTCTAAATTACTCAGAATATTTAGGATTTTATTCTGAAGAGCATGTTTTGGTTCCTCGCTTCTGCTTCTCTGGATTTTGCTTTTGGTCTAGGCTCCGTACACGCTCTTCTTCTTCTTCATTTAAATGGCGTCTGGCAAACAGCTCGAGCCACTCACTCCAAACCCTCATAACCAATGAGATCGGAGCGCTGATAAGCCCCTCCCACTGACTCTCTATTCAAACGCAAAAGCAAAAACTTAGACCAGAAGCAAAATCCAGAGGAGAAGCGAAGAGTTGTTTTTTTTTCTCCCAGAGTTCTTTGTGTTTTAAAACAATTGTGCAGAGAGGCATTAAAAATGTATTTAAAGCAATGCTAGATAATACTACACTGTAAAACTTATGGAAATTAAAATATTAAATTAATAAAAAGTAATAATTACACCGGGGGGGTTGTGAACATTTTTTTTATAAATCAAAGGGGGGCCCAGCAGAGAACCACTGGCCTAGTCAAAGCCCGGACCTAAATCCAACTGTGGACGTGTGGCAGGACTTGAAAACTGATGTTCTCCAAAGAACCTGCTTGAGCTGGACCTTGAAGTCTGTAGAGACGTTCAAGTTTAAGGTTGAAGGTGAAAGAAAGACTCACTGTCGTCTGCAGCTCTGACCTCATCATCGACAAACCTCTCCAACATGCTCCTGTGAACACAAACCGGAAACACAGAGGAGCCGTCAGATTACTGGGATCCGGATCCGACCAGTGAAGCCAGTTAGTGGTCGGAACGGTTCCTACTTGTTCAGGCCGGGCAGCAGATCTGCGAAGACCGACTTCAGATCCTCCTTTCCGACTGAGCCGCTCTGATCCTGCAGGTGGCAGCACAGAGCACAGGTGAAAACGTGATGGGCGATTGGTCAGACGGAGCGGACATTAAACCGCAGCACTGACCTTGTCATGAAGGTCAAACGTCTTCCGGGCAAGCCTGATCTGTTTCTGAGAGACTTCCTGCAGGAAAAAACAGGGGAGGAAACTTTCCTTTTTGATAAAGCTTATAGTTAGAGTGGCTAAGGTCATCCTGAGCTATCTCTGTAGTTATGCTGCTATAGGCTTAGACTGCCGGAGGACAGACAGACCAATTTTCTTCACTCTGCTACTTTTCTCTCCTACTACTCTCCAGTTGTATTATTTGCTGTTAACTATGTTTCTCTCAGTGTTTTTCTCTCCATAGAAGATATACCTGGTCTGGTATCCTGCTTGGCTACAATGCCCTGTTGGACGGGGGGCATCGACTGGGATGATGCTCCCAGTAACTGAACATCCACCGTGTCCTGTTATCAACTTTTTACTGTCTTTAAAGAGCAACTCACCCCCAGATCAACTTTTATTTTTGCTGATAAACTGTATAAATTAGTGCCTAATAGTGCTGTCTACATGTTTGGTCATTATTTTTCCCATTTTAGTACATTTTAGTAAAAAATATGAATTTTCTACCTAACGTGTGTGGCGCCATCTTCAGGTTAAAACTCTACACTGCACTTGAATTTGAATAGGGCATTGCTACTGGCTGACGGCAGCCCATGGGCGGTTCTAGACAGGGGCCAACGGGGGCCAGTGCCCCTGTTGAACTGAACTGATCCTGGCCCGTCTTATGGCCCCTGTACTGCAGAAATAATACCAAATCATTTTTTTAAGATGATTTAGGACAGAAACCATAACTAAATTATCTCTTGAACTGATTTCATTTCTTACATTTAAAGTTTTATTTTAACAATGAGTTAAAAATTAATGTGTTGAACTTTTAGCTTCAGCCATGTTGCGTTTCATTTGCTGGATCAGGAGCCACAAGAGTCTCTTTGGTTCATTAAATATATTAAACGATGACATATTGAAATATTGTTTCATTCTCTTGTTTTGTGCCCCCATGAGCAAACTCTGGCCCCACCCTGCCCCCCTGGTAAATTTGGTCTAGAACCGCCACTGCGTCAGCCATCATGCCGATGTGGATATAAAACAAGCCGAGTCTCGGCCACGCCTCTGTGGCGAGTTGGAGTTGGAAGGAAGTGTTGACGGCGCCAAGATGACATCTGTTGTGAATCGACACTACATAAACAAACTGATTTGAATTTCTCTTGATTATATTTCTTCTTATTTAAATAAATAGACAGCGGATTCCAGTGAAACTAATGATGAATTCATATCTGGTTTATGTGTAAATTATTTTATGGATAAACATCCAGAACTTCTTTGTTTGTTTTAAATCTCTAACAGAGATTATTTCCCGGGGAGGAAATAATTCATCGTTGTTCTGGATGCGTCTCCGGATCAGTCCATCGTCTCACCTTGAGGACGTGTCCACTTCTGTCTCCCTGCCAACACAAACACGGAGACGAGAGATGATCAGAACAGAACCTGGACCGGAGCAGCTGCGGGCCGGAGCAGGCATATCTCACCTCAGAGCGGACGGCCGGGTCGTCTTTCTGTCGTCCCCTCCGGACCAGCTCCAGGAGCACCGGGGAGTTCCGGTTCAGCTCCGACTCGGACACGCCCAGCTCTCTGCAGACCAGATTCCGGCCGTCCAGACCGTTTAGCTGCAGGAGGAAACAGATTTAGGCTTAGGTTTGCTACCTCGTATGGAAAACTGGACAGATGTTCCTCAGAGACAGTCGCTCCAGTGAAACTCTGCAGACATAAGAAGGCTCTCCTGTTGGTTTGTTTGGTTTTCAGGTTTTTACAACCAGGAGGAGTAATCTCTCTGTGGAATCAACCTTCACAGCCACAGACCACAGAGAAGACGCTCTGAGTCACACTCCGCCGGCGTGGCAACCTTTTCAACACAGGACGCGACCCATGGCAGGAACGCTTTGGGTCAGACGGGTCGGGTCGACTCACCGAGTTGATCTCCGGCTGGAACACGGCGAGGCTGAAGTCCAGGCTGAACACCTGCAGGAAGTCCATGATGAGACTGGCCACCAGGCGTCCTGAGGGCACAGAGACCGACTCAGAACTACAGCTGGAGACCTTATCACATGATCCAGAGCCTGAAAGCCTAAAGCTGTGAGGCAAACTGCTGTCTGATGGTGCAACAGTGCCTCCCTGTGGTCCTGAATGGCAACAGCAAACATATTCCATCCATCATTTCTCTATATTTTCCTTCCACGTTGCCAGACTTCAATAAAAATCGTGGAAAATTACCTTTATCAACAGATCTGAAGCATTCTGATCTTTTTTATGTGGGTTTTTTTTGGAATACGGACCACAGCTGAGCAAATGAAGCTGCTTTAAAGCAAAGCGAATATGAACTCACCGTCTTTAGTGTTGAGGCATTTCTTTAGGTTTTCGTTGACGAGTGGAGTTTTCTTCTGAGACGGTTAGAGAGAAACATGACAAAAGTGATATTTAGCTGATATTAAAACAAACCGTGGATCAAATCAAGGAGATGTTTAACCTCCAGTCTGTCCTGGTCCTCCATGGCCAGAAAAACGGCCGCCCTCATCTCCGCCTGCCAGAACAAACACAGGGATAAACACGGTGATCGTCAGCTCCTCTAACGTCGTCAGACCACCCACGGCCTCTCATTGGGGAGGGGGAGGGGGTCCTGGAGAGCTTCCCGACCCCAGATCCAACATTTCAGTCCAGTCTAGGACCGCGGCGCTCCGTCATGCTGGAAAACCCACAGAACACCACCAAACTGTCCTCTGGGTTGGTCATGTGACAGTGGTAGTGATGCAGCAAAGGATTGTGCGGTGTTGAACTGAAGCACAGAATCAATCTCAGTGCAGTGGTTGTTTATTCACCGTATTGAAACAGCAGGGAGATATATTTATTAATATATGTATATAATATCTGTAAATATCAGCTGTAACAGCAATATTAATATCAATATCGGCCCAAATGTTCAGATCGGTGCATCCCCTACTAGTGGCAAAAATTATTTATAGATAACCTAAATTTATTTATTTAGAACTTGATCAAGTTGGAGCTGCGAACTGAGCAAATCTTTAGGTGGTGAACTATGAACATGAATCAGTTCATTTCACCCTGTGTGAACTGAAGTTAGAACCAGTTCTAGTTCAGGATCAGCCTGTGTGAACTGAAGTTAGAACCAGTTCTAGTTCAGGATCAGCCTGTGTGAACTGAAGTTAGAACCAGTTCTAGTTCAGGATCAGCCTGTGTGAACTGAAGTTAGAACCAGTTCTAGTTCAGGATCACCCTGTGTGAACTGAAGTTAGAACCAGTTCTAGTTCAGGATGAACGCTGGCTTTACACTCAAAACAGAGACTAAAACAGATCTTATTTTTGAAAATATGACATTGTAATTTCTGTTTTTATGTATTATTATTAAAAAATTTAAAAAATGTAACATTAAATTTTTTTCGTATTGTTAGTTAGTTATTAACTGGTCAGCTTTAACCAGCAGCTTGTTAAAACTGTTTCCTCAGAGTTAAACCGGTTAAACAGGCTTATCAGCAGGTTAGCAACTCGATGCTAACCGCTAAGCTAAAGCCGCTAACAGTAGGCTCCCCGGTTCTGGTTTCGGTTCGGATCTCTGACCTTCAGCTTGTTAAGAACCCCGCTGTTCTCCAGGTTCTGGATCAGCAGGTCCCTCAGCTCGGTGTCGTCCTCGGCAGCCGACATGTTCACCTGGATGTGAGCTAGCCGCTGCTGCTGTCAGGACAACAGACCAAAACAAACTGTCCCGGAACTAGAGCTGCTGACGCTGCTTCTTCCGCTGTTTACCGCCACCTGCTGGACGATGCCGCACTGTGCAACAGGAGATAGATGGGAGAACTGCTATGGGGACCAATTGGAGGCTTTAAACATGCTGTCCTGCAGTCAAAGCACATAAAAAAATTTTATAATATAAAATATTTCAAAAAATGTTATAAGAGACGGCTTACTGTTTACAATTTATCAAGAACATTAGGAAAGTTGTAAAGAAATTGATTGAAACGTATCTTAATTGAGATAGACAGAACATATGTGTGTTGTTTTTAGCACAAAGCAGTTCTAAGCTTAATTAGATGCTTGTTTGTTTATCCAGCATAAAATTAAAAATCCAATTTTTCTGGGGTTTCTGGTAAAAACAGCTGTAAGATATGTACCAATTTAACCACAAAACCAAGCAACTGTTTAGATGGTGCATGTATAAACACAATAGGTTGATTATGCAACTTAAAATGTGATCAAAAACGTTAAATACATATTCAAATAATAAATCAAATCCGATTAAGACTTTAAATTGAAAATAAAAACATTAAACAAGCAATAACAACAACATATACATATAGAAAAATACCAGATTCATTCAAATGTAGGTGTGATTAAATATAAAAATAGAAACAGCAATAAATAACTAGAAAAAGCTGTTATTTGCATAATAGCTGTGTGAATGCTGTAATGCTGAATTTATTGGCCTGAAATGCTCTTAAAATTGTTGAAAATAATTTGAAATAGCTGAAAATCTCCTTTTTGAAGCTTCAGCTGAAGGAAATATGTATAAAGTTGGACTGTAAAAGGCTTAAGATAGTTGAAATGGCTGCTTGGTCACATTGGCTTAAAGCTAACAATATTTCCCACCATATTCTGTTTACTTTGCTGAAAAATAATGAAAGCTGAACGAGTGACAAGAATTAGTTTGAAGTCAGAAGAACTTCTGAAAACCAGAGTGCACACTCTGAGCCGTTGCCGGGACAACCCATTATAAAAAGCCTGAGAGCTGAAAAATTGTAATGTTTTTTAATCGATCAAATCTGAAAAATGGTAAAAGAGATACAAATTCTGAATAATACTGTAACAGCCCAATCTGTTGTGACTAAGTGTAAGTTTTAATCGTGTTTCTAGCTGAAAGTATGCAGGAGCTATTAAAGCTTTTGTAGAATTTTCAGGAATTGCCATTCATTTCAATGGGACCAAAAAATCAATAAAAATGATCAATTACTTGAAAATGGTAGAAGATATCGACAAGAAAAATCATAGCAGGAATGTCCTGAATGATCTGAACGTTATACTTAACAGCATTCACACAATAAATGAAAATAATAATTAAAAAAACACAAATAAAGCTAGACATAAAAGAAAACATTTTTAGCAGCTTCTATTTTTTTGTTTTGTTTTTTTACATAAGATCATTGTACAAAGTTTTAGATGCATTCAGTGTTTTCACAAAAACATAAAAATTTGATATCAATTTTATAAAAACCAACAGGTTTTATACGCAACTTTCGAAGTGATAAAAAAAACACTAAATAATAACATGAAAACATAAACATTAAAGTTTGTAAATAAATGCATATCCAAATAAAATATATAAAAAAGAAAATTTTAGAAACACATTTTTAAAGTGAATTAAATAAATAAATGCTGATGGTTAACCACTGTATTTCATCATATTTCAGCGACAGAAGAAACAACAGATTAAATATGTTTAGAAAAAGAGAGATGGGGAAAAGTGAGAGGGACACAGATGGAGAGGAGAAAGTAAAGAACTGGGTGAGGGTGGAGGAGGAAGAGGGGGATCAGTGGGAGGAGGGGGAGTCAGACAGAGGAGGAGGAGGAGGAGGAGCAGGAAGAAGAGGACGACGCTCAGGCTGAGCAGACTCCCGATGGATGACGGAGCTGTTGCACCCGGAACCCCAAGCAGCGCACCCGGAGCCATGGCCGACGAGAGCACCCGAACCACGGCCTGCACCGGCTCCAGCCTCCTGCAGCCGGTCAGCGAGATGACCAACCTGCCGCTGGATCAGGTAAGACCCGCACCGGGCTCTCTCTTCATGCACGATCCCGGGGGCCGTGCCTCGGAGCCGGGCAGGGACCGCTCCGCAGCTCCAAGGCGGGGATCGCGTCTCCATCAGGCGCCGCTTTGTAACAAAAGATGCCTGAACGGGGCGGTGAGACGGTCGGTGGGTCCTGCATGGACGGAGGCCTCTCTGAGTCCAGCTGTGGGAGGAGAAATCTGTTTTGTAACGATGATCGGAGTCCGTGTGAGTCTGGGGAGAAGATGCGCCTCTTTGTGGTGGAAATGAACAGGAATCTATGAGGCTGGGGTCTGCAGCAGATTTAGGGAACACATCAGATGGTCCGACACACCAAAACATCTGCTAATGCAGACGATTTATTCCAAAGGAAAGGATGAGGAGGAGCTCACGGCCCCATCGGGATGAAGGGTCCATCAATAATCAGTAATCAGTTGATTCAATCATTCCTGCAACTTTGGAGCTCCACATGGACTCCAGACCACCAGGAACTAGTTTGGACTTATTCAGGGTCCCGGCTCATCCAAAGGATCAGAACCCCTGGCTCTGGATTCGGTTAACCTCTTGTTTTCTAACATTTTCCACCTTTTAATATGTGGTAAATCCTGCACAATTCAACCCAAACAAGCACAAGGATAAAACCATTTAAGTACTACCAGCTTGTAGAAGTTCTCACACCCTTAGACCTTCTGGTTGAATGTTTGGGACACCCAGTCTGATGAACCATCAATGAAGTTCAAATGTCCTAATAGGAACATTTCATATAGTTAGCAGACAGTTTACAACAGCTGGAGCTACAGTATCAGTCAGGAGAAGGGTACCAAACAAATGCAGCAGTTTTTAAATATGTAACTAATAGGGATGTGTATCGGTAAAACTCTGACGATACGATATGTATCGCGATACAGGGAAGACAATACGATATATCGCGATACAATGAGTCAAACGATAAATTGTGATTTTTAAAACTGAATTTAACTGTAGAAAAACTGTCACATCATTCTAAACACTCCAACCTGTTTCATATTTTCCCACATCCAGGTTTATCACTAGATCTAGTCGATCCACTGGAACCAACAAGGTGATAACAGCCACAAAACTACCAGTAATACTTTTAATTTTACGACAAAAATGACTGTCATCAATAATGGTTCCATTCAAATCCTAAAAAACAAAACAACAAAAACAACAAAAAAATTTTAAAATATTGAAACAATATTGGGGAATACAATATCGCGATATATCGGTGTATCGATATTTTCTTACATC
>OY747719.1:45354762-45389762 GCA_963556495.2 Valencia hispanica | reverse complement strand
ACAGATGGATGGATGTGCTAACTGATGATGGATGTGCTAGCTGGCTAATGAATGGAGGGATGTGCTAGCTGGGTAATGGATGGATGGACGGACGGACAGACGTGCTAACTGGTTAATGGATGGATGGTTGTGCTAGTTGACAGATGGATGGATGTGCTAACTGGCTAATGGATGGATGGATATGCCAACTGATGGATGGATGTGCTAGCTGGCTAAGGGATGGATGGTTGTGCTAGCTGACGGATGGATGTGCTACCTGACGGACAGATGGATGTGCTAACTGGCTAATGGATGGATTTATGGATGGATGGATGGATGGATATGCAAACTGGCTAATGGATTGATGGATGTGCTAGCTGACGGATGGATGTGCTAGTTGACGGATGGAGGTGCTAACTGGCGGATGGATGGATGGATGGATGGATATGCAAATTGGCTAATGGATTGATGAATGTGCTAGCTGATGGATGGATGTGCTAACTGGCGGATGGATGGATGGATGGATGGATGGATTGATGGATGTGCTACCTGGCCAATGGATGGATCGATGTGCTAGCTGACGGATGGATGTGCTAAGCAGCTAATGGATGGATGGTTGTGCTAACTGATGGATGGATGGATGGATGGATGGATGGATGGATGGATGAATGTGCTAACTGTCTAATGGATGGATGGATGTGCTAACTGACGGATGGATGGATGTGCTAACTGATGGATGGATGGATGGATGGATATGCTAACTGGCTAATCGATTGATGGATGTGCTGGATAGATGGATGGATGTGCTAGCTGGTTAATGGATTGATGGATGTGCTAGCTGACGGATGGATGTGCTAACTGGCGGATGGATGGATGGATGTGCTAACTGGCTAGTGGATGGATGGATGTGCTAACTGATGGATAGATGTGCTAGCTGACGGAAGAATGTGCTAGCTGATGGATGGATGGATGTGCTTACTGATGGATAGATGTGCTAGCTGACGGAAGAATGTGCTAGCTGATGGATGGATGGATGTGCTAACTGTCTAATGGATGGATGGATTTGCTAACTGATGGATGGATGTGCTAGCTTACGGATGGATGTACTAGCTGACAGATGGATGGATGTGCTCACTGATGGATGGATTTGCTAACTGATGGATGGTTGTGCAAGCTGACGGATGGATGGATGGATGTGCAAGCTGATGGATGGAATTGCTAGCTTACTAATAGATGGATGTCCATGCTGACGGATGGATGGATGGATGTGCTAGATGACAGGTGGATGAATGTGCTAGCTGACGGATGGATGGATGTGCTAGCTGACGGATGGATGGATGTGCTAGCTGACGGATGGATGAATGTGCTAACTGATGGATGGATGTGCTAGCTGGCTAATGGATGGATGGTTGTGCTAGGTGACGGATGGATGGATGTGCTAACTGGCTAATGGATGGATGGATATGCTAACTGATGGATGGATGTGCTAGCTGACAGATTGATGGATGTGCTAACTGTCTAATGGATGGTTAGATGTGCTAGCTAATGGATGGATGGATGGATGGATACGCAAACTGGCTAATGGATTGATGGATGTGCTAGCTGACAGATGGATGTGCTAGCTGATGGATGGATGTGCTAGCTGATGGATGGATTGATTGATGGATGGATGGATACGCAAACTGGCTAATGGATTGATGGATGTGCTAGCTGACAGATGGATGTGCTAGCTGATGGATGGATGTGCTAGCTGATGGATTAATGGATGGATGGATGGATGGATGGATATGCAAACTGGCTAATGGATTGATGGATGTGCTAGCTGACGGATGGATGTGCTAGCTGACGGATGGATGTGCTAACTGGCGGATGGATGGATGGAAGAATGTGCTACCTGGCTAATGGATGGATCGATGTGCTAGCTGACAGATGGATGTGCTTAGCTAATGGATGGATGGTTGTGGTAACTGGTGGATGGATGGATGGATGGATGTGCTAACTGTCTAATGGATGGATGGATGTGCTAACTGTCTAATGGATGGATGGATGGATGGATATGCAAACTGGCTAATGGATTGATGGATGTGCTAGCTGACGGATGGATGTGCTAACTGGCGGATGGATGGATGGATGGATTGATGGATGTGCTACCTGGCTAATGGATGGATCGATGTGCTAGCTGACAGATTGATGTGCTAAGTAGCTAATGGATGGATGGTTGTGCTAACTGATGGATGGATTGGATGGATGGAGCGATGGATGGATGAATGTGCTAACTCTAATGGATGGATGAATGTGCTAACTGACGGATGGATGTGCTAACGGATGGATGGGTGGATGGATGGATGGATATGCCAACTGTCTAATGGATGAATGGATATGCTAACTGTCTAATGGATGGATGGATGTGCTATCTGATGGATGGATGGATGGATGGATGGATATGCTAACTGGCTAATGGATTGATGGATGTGCTGGATAGGTGGATGGATGTGCTAGCTGGTTAATGGATTGATGGATGTGCTAGCTGACGGATGGATGTGCTAGCAGACAGATGGATGTGCAAGCTGATGGATGGATGGATGGATGGATGTGCTACCTGGCTAACGGATGGATTGGTGTGCTAGCTGACAGATGGATGTGCTAACTGGCGGATGGATGGATGGATGGATTGATGGATGTGCTACCTGGCTAATGGATGGATCGAAGTGCTAGCTGACAGATTGATGTGCTAAGTAGCTAATGGATGGATGGTTGTGCTAACTGATGGATGGATGGATGGATGGAGCGATGGATGGATGAACGGCTAACTCTAATGGATGGATGAATGTGCTAACTGACGGATGGATGTGCTAACGGATGGATGGATGGATGGATATGCTAACTGTCTAATGGATGGATGGATATGCTAACTGTCTAATGGATGGATGGATGTGCTAACGGATGGATGGATGGATGGATGGATGGATATGCTAACTGGCTAATGGATTGATGGATGTGCTGGATAGATGGATGGATTTGCTAGCTGGTTAATGGCTTGATGGATGTGCTAACTGACGGATGGATGTGCTAACTGGCGGATGGATGGATGGATGGATGTGCTAACTGGCTAGTGGATGGATGGATGGATGTGCTAACTGATGGATAGATGTGCTAGCTGACGGAAGAATGTGCTAGCTGGCGATGGATGGATGTGTTAACCGGCTAATGGATGGATGGTTGTGCTAGCTGATGGATGGATGGATGTGCTAACTGTCTAATGGATGGATGGATTTGTTAACTGATAGATGGATGTGCTAGCTTACGGATTGAAGTACTAGCTGACAGATGGATGGATGTGCTCACTGATGGATGGATTTGCTAACTGATGGATGGTTGTGCAAGCTGACGGATGGATGGATGTCCATGCTGACGGATGGATGGATGTGCTAGCTGACGGGTGGATGAATGTGCTAGCTGACGGATGGATAGATGTGCTAGCTGACTGATGGATGGATGTGCTAGCTGACGGATGGATGAATGTGCTAACTGATGGATGGATGTGCTAGCTGGCTAATGGATGGATGGTTGTGCTAGGTGATGGATGGACGGATGTGCTAACTGGCTAATGGATGGATGGATATGCTAACTGATGGATGGATGTGCTAGCTGACAGATTGATGGATGTGCTAACTGTCTAATGGATGGATAGATGTGCTAGCTGATGGATGGATGGATGGATGGATGGATACGCAAACTGGCTAATGGATTGATGGATGTGCTAGCTGACAGATGGATGTGCTAGCTGATGGATGGATGGATGGATATGCAAACTGGCTAATGGATTGATGGATGTGCAAGGTGACGGATGGATGTGCTAGCTGAACGGATGGATGTGCTAACTGGCGGATGGATGGATGTGCTACCTGGCTAACGGATGGATTGGTGTGCTAGCTGACAGATGGATGTGCTAATTAGCTAATGGATGGATGGTTGTGGTAACTGATGGATGGATGGATGAATGGATGGATGTGCTAACTGTCTAATGGATGGATGGATGTGCTAACTGACGGATGGATGGATGTGCTAACGGATGGATGGATGGATGGATATGCTAACTGGCTAATGGATTGATGGATGTGCTAGATGTCTAATGGATGGATGGATGTATAGATGGATGGATGGATGTGCTAACTGACGGATGGATGGATGGATGGATGTGCTAACTGACGGATGGATGGATGTGCTAACTGATGGATGGATGGATGGATGGATGGATATGCTAACTGGCTAATGGATTGATGGATGTGCTGGATAGGTGGATGGATGTGCTAGCTGGTTAATGGATTGATGGATGTGCTAGCTGACGGATGGATGTGCTAGCAGACGGATGGATGTGCAAGCTGATGGATGGATGTGCTACCTGGCTAACGGATGGATTGGTGTGCTAGCTGACAGATGGATGTGCTAATTAGCTAATGGATGGATGGTTGTGGTAACTGATGGATGGATGGATGAATGGATGGATGTGCTAACTGTCTAATGGATGGATGGATGTGCTAACTGACTGGATGGATGGCTAACTGATGGATGGATGGATGGATGGATATGCTAACTGGCTAATGGATTGATGGATGTGCTAGATGTCTAATGGATGGATGGATGTATAGATGGATGGATGGATGTGCTAACTGACGGATGGATGAATGTGCTAACTGATGGATGGATCGATGGATGGATATGCTAACTGGCTAATGGATTGATGTATGTGCTGGATAGGTGGATGGATGTGCTAGCTGGTTAATGGATTGATGGATGTGCTAGCTGAGGGATGGATGTGCTAGCTGACGGATGGATGTGCAAGCTGATGGATGGATGGATGGATTTGCTAGATGGTTAATGGATGGATGGATGTTCTAACTGGCTAGTGGTTGGATGGATTTGCTAACTGATGGATAGATGTGCTAGCTGACGGAAGAATGTGCTAGCTGGCGATGGATGGATGTGTTAAACGGCTAATGGAGGGATGGATGTGCTAAGTGGCTAATGGATGGATGGTTGTGCTAGCTGATGGATGGATGGATGTGCTAGATGGTTAATAGATGGATGGATTTGCTAACTGATGGATGGATGTGCTAGATGGTTAATGGACGGATGGATGTGCTTACTGGCTCGTAGATGGATGGATGTGCTAACTGATGGATAGATGTGCTAGCTGACGGAAGAATGTGCTAGCTGGCGATGGATGGATGTGTTAACCGGCTAATGGAGGGATGGATGTGCTAACTGTCTAATGGATTTCCTTCTTTATGCTGACTGTAGAGATGTGCGTGCTCCTCCGATGAGCTTCTGTTGAGCTAAAACTCAAAATGTGACTAAATTGAGACGTTTGTCACGATGTGGAACATGTGTGTGTGTCTCACATGCTTGTCAGGACTCTGCTGTGTTCACAGCTTCATCACGCTGCTGAACAGCTGAACAAACATGCTCTGACCCGCCGTGGTCGGCAACCTGCTGTGACTGAGAGAAAAGGCCAGAACAGCAGAAAATTTTTTTTTTATTTGTTAAAGGAACCAGAACTATAGATAAAGACTAATTTAAATATTTACAAAAGAGTCTGACTCCTTTTAAAGGGAAACATGAAGAAGTAAGATGTTTCTCCCTGTTGGGAAGGAGAAGCAGGATATAAATTAGACTCCGCATTTGAAAGGTTTTATAAGTTCTTAATATAATCAAGTGACAATGATGTGTGTGTTAACAGGAAGCTGAGATGATCCCTGTGGACCCATAAAGTAGCGCTGGACCGATGTGGCCTCAAATCTATGTAGCGATATAATCTAAAGCATGTGCGGTAACAATATTTATTGCGATATATTCTTTTCTTTATAAATGTCAAAATGAATGTTTATGAATATTCCCACTTTCCAGATAGATTGCAGCAGAACAACTTAAAAAAAGTAGTTTAGAATGCCATTTAAAGAACATTTATTGTGCTAAATGCATTTAAAAGATTTTCAAAATGGGGTTTTTTAAATGCAACAAAAAAAATCTACAATATAAAGATTGATATTTTTTAAATAAATTAACAGCTAATAAATAACCAGGAAAGCAGACAATTGTTTTCATAGCATTCTATGAAAACAATTGTCTGCTTTCCTGGTTATTTATTTATCAATTTAATATCGCACAAAAATAATCCTGCACATTTTTGAATTACAAATACTTCAAGTTGAACGGGTTTCTTTTCCGTTGAATGAAAAACCAACAAATTTTTAAACGTGCATTATTTAGTGTAAAGACGAACACTGAACGTCAGTATTTATCCTCCTTGATGACAGCCTGATGACATCATCAAAATGCACAATGGCGGTAGGCCAGTACAATCTAAATCTTTACCTTTGGCTAAATTTATATAATTTCTACCTCATACCTTTTAAATTGCCCACTGCTACCATGTGGGTAGAAGAGCTGTGAGGAGAAACTTAGCTCCTCCTCTTCCTCCCTCCTCTGAGACCAACCCCGACTCGCTCCGTCTGCAGGTGAACTTCGTGGTGTGTCAGCTCTGCGCTCTGATCTCAGCCTTCTGGTTTCGTCTCTTCCTCCATCCCAGTAAAACCAGTCCTTTCATCCGGCATGTGGTGGCCACTGTGCTGGGGCTCTACTTCGCCCTGTTCTGCTTCGGCTGGTAAGACGATGACTGGAACCCCGCTTGGATCCAATATTTATTCCCGCATGCCAAAACAGAACGAAAATCCATCAGGGAGATTCTGAATTTCCCGCTCTTGATGGAAGAAACCACAGGCGGTTGGTGTTTGACTTGCTGCTTCTTTTTTCTGCAGGTATGCTCTTCACTTCTTGCTCCAGAGTGGACTCACCTATGGCATCATGATCCTGACCGGAGTCGAGCATATGCACAAGTGAGTGGGACCCCCATAAATAACAGCATCGTTACAGAGACATGGATGCAGCAGCTGTGAAATAAACCTAACTTTGATCATTTTTGATAAAATTTTGATACATTTTTTTTATTCCTCGATGCTCCTTGTGTGGAAAATCACTTCCTCCTCCCTGTGTCCAATAAATAATGGGCGGGACTTGCCATACAGGCTGCTAAATCTCAGGAGTAGATTGGATTATCATGGTTATCGTGAAACTCGTTCGGTGGATTAAAACTCAATCTTCTCGCAGTTCAACATCAGGAAGTAAAGCTGAGGGACAGGGGGAGGAGCTCAGAGCAGAGTCACTGCTTCTCCACATCAAAAGGAGCATGTTGAGATGGTTTGGTCAAATGTTGAGGAACCCTTCTGGGTGCCGTAATGGAGACTCTTTTCAGACATGTGACCATGGGAGGACGGCCCAAAGATTACTTCCCCCAGCTTTGGGTCACCTTGGAGTCCTTCAGGATGAGCTGCAACAGACACCAGAGAGGAGGGAGGATCTCTGCTGAAGCTTCCATCTGTCCATCCATCTGTCCATCCATCTATCTATCATCCATCTGTCCATCCGACCATCCAACCATCTATCCATCTGTCCATCCATCAAACTGTCCATCCATCCATCCATCCAACAATCCATTCATCTGTCCATCCATCCATCCATCATTAGACCATCCATCCATCCATCTGGCCATCCATTCATCTATCCGACCATCCATCCATCCGTCTATCAGACCATCAATCCATCCATCTATCCAACCATCCAACCATCCATCCATCCGTCTATGATATCATCCAACCATCCATCCATCCATCTATCCAACCATCCCCATCCATCTGTCTATCCATCGGTCCATCTGTCCGTCCATCCATCCGTCTATCCATAAATCCATCTATCCATCCATCCATCCATCCATCCATCTATCCGACCATCCATCCATCCGTCTATCAGACCATCAATCCATCCATCTATCCAACCATCCAACCATCCATCCATCCGTCTATGATATCATCCAACCATCCATCCATCCATCTATCCAACCATCCCCATCCATCTGTCTATCCATCGGTCCATCTGTCCGTCCATCCATCCGTCTATCCATAAATCCATCTATCCATCCATCCATCCATCCATCCATCCATCTATCAGACCATCCATCCATCCATCTATCCAACCATCCATCCATCCATCCGTCTATGAGATCATCCAACCATCCATCCATCCATCTATCCAACCATCCCCATCCATCTGTCTATCCATCGGTCCATCTGTCCGTCCATCCATCCATCTATCCATAAATCCATCTATCCATCCATCCATCTGACCATCCATCCGTCTACCCGTCCATCTATCCAACGATAAAATGACCCTGATTATGTAACAATGTGCTGATTTGGTCACATGTCTCATAGTGTGAGTTTCTGTGAAACATCCTTGGTTTCCTTGAGTTGCCTACCTAGGAAGTTTCACAGGAACTCACATTTTGAGGCATGTGACCAAAACAGCACATTATTACATAATTAGGGTCGTTTCACCGTTAACCACACTTACCTAACCAAGATTGTTTAGATCTTACGTAATCTTGAAAGCCTCGTTAGGAATAAGTATAGCATCATTAGTGAGCTTTAACAACACTAACTTTAGACTTTTAAATCTGATACTCCCAATCCAGTTTTCAGAACTAAAGAAGCCTCTTGGATGAGAGACGAAATGTTTTCAAGACGACAAGAAAAGTCCAGTTGCCTTTATTTTAACGAACCAGATTAATCCCCTAAAGCCTTTACACCAAATATTTTTGCTCCATATTTAGTTTTTCTATATATTTTTCAAGATATTACACTGCAGAAATAGTGAATATTTACAAAGTTAAACTGGAAATGGTCAAGCTAGTGGAAACTAAATGGTCGGGAATTATTGATGTAAACAAGCCAAGCGTCTCCAACGGAGACAGAGTACCTGAGCTGAGATCAGTGAGGTGTTGTTGGTCAGACTCTCTTCTGGCTGCAGGTACTGCCTGGTGGTGGCCCTCAGTTACCTGAGTCTGTGCCAGATCACTCGAGTCTACGTCTTTGACTACGGCATGTACTCTGCTGACTTCACAGGGTAAAACTCCTCCTGTCTGTCACATTCTCTCAGACGTCTTGAGTTTTAGTCGGTGATGCTTGATTTGGTGCTTTGTTTCCTTTCCCAGTCCCATGATGGTCATAACTCAGAAGATCACTAGCCTGGCCTTTGAAATCCACGATGGTGAGCTGCTGCTGCTGTAGATGAGCAACACTTGGAAGATTGAGACTGGGGGGTTACAGGTCTCTCTCTTGTTTTGGTAGGAATGGCTCGGAAGGAAGAACATCTAACCGCAGGACAGAAGATTTTAGCCATAAGGTTTTTTTTCCCATTGTTTTTAATATTTAAAGGTGAGTGTAAAGCATTTTGCCTCTGGATGGATGGAGCACCGATGTATTTGTGTGCTTCTTTAGGCGGATGCCGAGCCTTCTCGAGTATTTCAGCTACAACTGTAACTTCATGGGGATTCTGGCCGGCCCGACGTGCTCCTACAACGACTACATCGCCTTCATCGAGGGAAAACCGCATCGCCACAGAGAACAAGAGGCCGACATGCAGTCGAAGAGCAGGCTGAAACAGGGCGAGCCATCACCAAACGTAGGTTACTGCTTTGTCTTCGTAGTAATATCCCAGCAGACATTATCAATCAAAAATCCCACTTTAAAACCCCTTAGTATTCCTACATCCCGCGGTCTGGACATTATGTACTTCCGGGTCAAATCTGTTGTATTTGTCAAAACCCTTTCCATGTACATCTTCTTCTATTATACCTCATTGGAAAGCTAAGACTCTTTTGATTCGAATGATAAATGCCAATCAAAGATGCAACCATAACTGCAGACACAGCAAGTGCTTTTGCCAAAACACTCAGAAAGAAAAAATAATGTCCAACTCACCATTCGTAGCCTCATATCAGGGACAGAACTGAACCGTCTCAAACAAACATTACCTTTTCATGTCCACAATGGTCCGATTAATGTCTTCCAATAAAGGTTTGTCAACGACGACTCTGACGTCAACAATCCAGCATAATCTGCAACTTGAATACCTTTGAAATTTCCTTTATTGCAAACGCTTCACAGAATGTTTTCATCGCAGCTTGCATTAGCATGCTCGTATTAGCCTAAAAATTACACCGCATCCTATTGGGGTGTATTCAAGATCATATCACTAACAACAGCACTTAGACAGATTCTGACTGTTGTGGGGGGATCTTCAGAGACTTTTCTTTCCAAAAAGAACCTCAACCATGCCTCTCCTCCAAATGCTTCAAGAACGACTTCAATTTTAGTCTGGGTATGTGTTTTTTAAACATTTTGGGTGAAAATGTAGATTTCTGAAATCATGTGTACCACAATTATTTGGAACCCTTGCAGTTAAGACCTCGTACCTCCTTTTGGAAGTTCCTTGGTTCCTTGCGGTCAGCCGGACTGTGAGGTCTTCCTTGGAATCAATACATTCCTGTAGGCTGCTGGATGTCATTGGCTGTCCACACTTGCATGGTATACGTTTCTGGGAGAGCTGTTCAAGAGGGCGTTATTTCAAAATAAAAATCCCACCCTTTCTTCAGGCTCTCTCCCTAAGCCACGCCTCAATAACAAAAGCACGCGCAGTCAGCATAGTCTTGTTGGTTCTTCTTTGTCGTTGCTTTTTCAAAAACACCGTTGCGTTTTTGAAAAATTTTTGGAAGCGTTTCTGCCGTAACAAACAAACTCTGCCAAACAAACAACTCTTCGATTGATGCAGCGAAATCAATTTATCTGCTATCGCAATAAGCTAGCACGACCTCACTTCCTGTTTACAGCTGAGAACGCGCGATGCGTGCACAAACATGGGGACGTGCAGAGGGGGAGGTGCTGGACACGGAAGTTTGGCTTACGACCCTATTATCCGGAACGGACCGTGACATTTGATTGGATGAGGTTTTCCCAAGGTTTCTCCCTGTACAGGGATTAAGGATTACCCTGTCATGTTAAATAACTCCAAACTTATTGGTTGCCATCGGTATATGAAGAGCATTTCTCCCAGTGTGTGTTTCAAATTGAAATCGCATACCCTGCCTTTAAGGTTCAGGGCACTGGTGTTTGCTTGACTCAGGTCTAGACCCAAGGTATGCAACTCCAGCCCTCCAGGGCCACTATCCTCTAGCTTTTGGATGTATCCCTGCTCCAACACACCTGAATCAAATGAATGGTTAATGACCAGGCCAAGGAGGGCATTCAGCCTCAACAATGTTGGAATTGTAACCCATCACGGAAGGTTTACTGCCAGGAAGCGATGGAAGTTCCTTCTTCCTTCTATAGAGGGAGTATTTCTTTATCAACACAGCAGATGCGCTCGCAACCTGGATGCAGAAAGAGCTGCTGGCCCTTAAAATACCTCAGGTTGCCATTATTATTATTGTTATTTGTGGTAAATCTGCAGTTGCAACGTTGGTAAGCTATGTTAGCTTGTTTGCTAGCAGAGGGCAGATTTATATTTAACCAAATATTTTCCGTTGACCGTTCTGTTTTTTAAACGGTGAAAGAAAAATCTGAAGGCCATCTCATTTTGACAGACTGTAATTTCCACCCCTCACCACTTGGTGCAGACGCACAGACTATTTCAACTTAATGCACAGAGTTCATGTAACTAACCAATAAAAAAAAAGATTCCCATGAGAGCATCTGAGCCTCATTTAAGACCTGGACACCGTACTCAATGCATCGCGCCATCCGGGAGCGAATCAGGGATTGCTGCAGCTCAACCACTGATGCAGAAGGAGAGCATGCTGCGGGATTTCCTCCCGCTGAAGCGATCAGAAAAGTCTTGTTCAACAGAAAAGTGGCAACAGAGCACGGATTCTGCCTCTATAAGCAGGAGAGCAGGAGAGCAGTTCAGCGGTCTATTCGGAGCGTTCAGGCCACAGCAGATGACATTTTCAAAATTAATAGATGTAGCTTATCAATCTGCTCGATGTGTGATGGCACGATGGGGATTCTCTGTTCAGTTTGTCCGGATTCATTATTACTTAAAATGAATAACAATTAAATACTACTGAATAATCTTAGATAAAAATGGATTATGACCGTATTTTTCTTTGACCCCGCCAGTCAAAATGACAACGAAAACTGTAGGGCGACCAGCTGGCCGATGCTTACCTGACATGAAGTGATCGCTGCAGATTGTTGCATTTTTAATCATTTGCTCGTTCCAATCCCTTCTTCTGATCGCTTGCTACCAAAGACGTCTCTTGTTTGCCTTGAAAGGGGTGCGAGTCGATGGCATTCTGTATAAACCCTCCGACTACGATCCAACTCTATCCATCAAGCCGCAATTATTCCTAAGGGACATTGCAGATTTTTGTCCTTATTGCATTCCCTCGCAATCAATGCAATAATTTTTCATTGCCTCCCAATAGATTTGCAAATACACCTTGATCTATTTTGTACACAGTCACAGTGATAACAGATGTCAATTTAAAATTGCACAAATGAACAACTATTGCGATTGAACGAACAACTATTCCCCTGATTGCACAAAACTCTGTATTGAAGGAATAATTGGATTCAATGGAGTCAATGACTCGATGCAATCTGCTGAGATTCCCCTCCTTTACCTCTCCTTTCCACCGGATACGTAAGCAGCACGTTACAGGAGCAGCACGTCATACGCAGCTGATAGCCACCACTGTAGTCAATAGAACCCTTTCCACCGGAGGCGAAAGAGTCTGCCGCGTCTCAGGAGCGACATGTCGCAGCACTTTTTTTTTTAAATATACGCGGCAGTCCTATTTTCTACGCGGTACGCCTCTGAAACACGTAAATTTCTACATTTTGTATAGGGGAAGACAGGAAATATGACGGCTCGGCATCCGGAAATTTTCAAAATTAATGACACGTGCTGCTTTGCGGTTGCTTTACTTAAAAAAACGTCACTACTTGTGCGGCCCGGTGAGAAATTAGTACCTCGCGGGAGGGTCTCATTTGTGTGTCATCACACAAATGAGCGATTTTGGATATTCCCTGAAATAACCTAAACTTATTGGCGAATATAGGCAAGGCAAGGCAATTTTATTTGTATAGCACACTTTCAACAGCAGGGTAATTCAAGGTGCTTTACATGATTTGGTGATAAAAAAAAAAGAAAGAAAGAAACGCACATGGAATATAACATTGGAAATTAAAAGTAAAAGAAACACACATTACACATGATACACAATAAAGCAAGAGAAAGATCAAAAAAGCAAGAGAGCATGAACACATTTCATACATATGACATCAATCATTTAATCGAAGGCAATTCTAAACAGATGGTTTTTAGTCTCGATTTAAAGCAGTTCAGAGTTTCAGCAGCTCTACACTCGTCAGGAAGTTTGTTCCAGATAAGGGGAGCATAAAAACTGAAAGCTGCTTCTCCATGTTTAGTTCTGAGTCTAGGGATGTTTAGTAGGCTAGAGTTGGAGGACCTGAGTGGTCTTGGTGGTTGGTACCATGACAACAGGTCTTCAACATACTTTGGTGCTAAGCCATGTAATGATTTATAAACTAGTAGGAGTATTTTGAAGTCTATTCTCTGAGCTACAGGGAGCCAGTGTAAGGACTTTAGAACTGGGGTGATGTGCTCTACTTTCCTGGTTCTAGTGAGGAACACGAGCAGCAGCGTTCTGGATCAGCTGCAGCTGTCTGATTGACTTTTTAGGCAGACCTGTGAAGATGCTGTTGCAGTCATCAATCCGACTAAAGATAAACGCATGGATGAGTTTTTCTAGGTCCTGTTGCGACATCAGTCCTTTAATCCTAGAAATGTTCTTCAGGTGATAGAAGGCTGACCTTGTTATTGACCTTTATGTGACCCTGGAGGTTCAGGTCTGAGTCCATTACTACACCTAGATTTCAGGCCTGATCAGTAGTTTCTAGCTGTATTAATTGAAGCTGTGTGCTGACTCTTGATTGTTCCTCCTTGGGTCGAAAAATAATTACTTCAGTTTTGTTTCTATTCAGCTGGAGAAAGTTATGGCACATCCATCCATTTATTTGGTCAATGCATTGATTTAGGGTTTGAATGGGTTCAGAGTCACCTGTAATGTAGAGCTGAGTGTCATCTGCGTAGTTATGGTAGCTAATGTTATTGGTTGCTATAATCTTGCCTAGTGGGAGCATGTAGATATTAAATAAGAGGGGCCCCAGGATGGAGCCCTGGGGCACCCCACATGTGATTTCTCTTCGTTCTGATGAAAAGTTTCCTATTGAAACATAGAAGTCCCTGTTCTTTAGGTAAGACTCGAACCAGCCAAGTAGTGTACCAGAGAGTCCGACCCAGCTCTCCAGTCGTTCCAATAATATATCATGATCAACAGTGTCAAATGCTGCACTGATGTCCAACAGAACCAGCACTGTGGTTCTTCCACAGTCTGTATTTATGCGGATGTCATTGAATACTTTGACGAGGACAGTCTCGGTGCTGTGGTGAGCGCGGAAACCAGACTGAAAAACATCAAACGGTTTGTCATTGTTAGGAAGCTATTTAACTGCTTTCTCTACTGCTGAAGGAGGAGCAGCTGCTCTCTGTCTCTCTCCAGATCCGTTCACTTATTTTCTTTTATTTTATTTTCTGTTTGCTTTTCTTGTTTTCTTTCTTAACCTTTTCTTAGTTACTTTATTTTCCCAGCCCCTGGAGTTACTGTATTGGACCAGATCTCTTCTTGGATTACTTTTCTATGGACTTATCAACATGGCTTTTTGCTCAGCTGAGGATTTTGAAAAACTGCTCCACAGAATTGAGGGCATTGAAACGAAGCTACGTCGTCTGGAAATTAATTTTGATCTCCACGCTGATTATGGACAAAATGAAACAACTTTACCGTTGAACAGGGAACAGCCTATCAGCCCGGTGTTACATCGGTCTAACCGTGTCACAGAGACTCCCTACAGGCGTCTGAACGGCAGAACTCCGCACTACAATGAAAACTGGCCAGCTTTAAAACGCATGAAATCAACCCCAGCCTGTTCTCCGAGGAAGAAAAAACAAAAGAAACTCCGACACAGAGAAACCTCTGAACCCAGAACTGCCGCTTCTGCTAAAAGTAAACAAAAGAGGTTTCAGCCAAAAACAAGAGATATTTCTCCACCTGGAATCCCGCTGAAAAACAGATTCGCAGCCCTGAGTTTCCAGAAAGATGACGCAGTCCCCGGGACCAGTCAAAGCCACCAGGAGAAACCCAGCCGCATCAAACGGACACATAAAGTAAGAGCGCCCCCAGCAAAGACTGTTATCATACAAGACGGATCAATTAATGGAATTGAGGCTTTTTGTAGCAAGAATACCAAAGTTTATAGCTGCTACAAAAATACAGTGAGAGAAATATCAGAAAAAATCCCTAAAATCTTGGACCAACATCCTGCTTTGGAAAAGCTCGTCATTCACGCTGGATTAGCAGATATCGCGATGAGACAATCAGAGATTCTGAAGAGAGACTTTTCTGATCTCCTACAGAGACTTGATGGACTTAACGTAAACATCCTCATCAGCGGACCAGTCCCTGAAGGGAATGATGAAAGATTTAGCAGACTCCGCATGCTCCATAAATGGTTGAAGAAACAATCAGCTGAGAAGTCGTTCACATTTATTAATAATTTCAAAGTATTTGGAAGTGCTAATCATCTGTTTAAAGCAGGAATGCGCTATTTGAACAGGTCCGGAGTAAGGCTGTTAGCAGCCAACATTTTTTCTTATCAACATCAGAAAGCAAAACACTTGCTCCCAAAAGCTGACCTTGAGGCGCCCATGGATATCAGAGAACAAAAACAGCAAGTCATGATGACACCACAGGACCGAACAGATAAACAACCATCAGAGATTAAGTCTTCATCTTCCTGTGACTCAGCCACATCAAATGAGTCTCCATTTAGAAACTTTACAGACAGACTGAATGAGCAAATCAAACTTGGGACACAACTAACACCTAAACTTAGACTACACCAAACGCCTGGGACTAGTGTCCATAAGCCTGGGAGCTTCCCCCCACTGATTATTACAGATATCTGATATTTGAGGGAACCGGGCAATAAATCCACCCCTACCGTCTCCCAGAATTCACCCGGCACCCCTGAGGCTATATCAGTGATTATCAGCAGCAGGAAACATAAACCGTTAACCACACGCTCTCATATTAAACAAAATCTCAAATTGATAACCTGTCGGAAGGGTCAGCTGCCCGTCATCACAATACTTAAGTTAGCTTTATTAAACATTAGATCTCTATCCGGAAAGTCTTTTCTTATCAATGACTTCCTCACTGAGCATAATTTACACGCCCTTTTTTTAATCAGAAACTTGGCTAGATGAAAATAACGAAACAACTTCATTAATAGAATCCAGTCCTCCAAATTATAATTTCTTAAGCGAGAACAGAAAACACAAACGAGGCGGAGGTGTAGCCACCATCTTTCACAACTCAATGAACTTTAAAAAGGTAACTCTGGGCGTGTTTGAATCTTTTGAATACCTAGCCACCCAGATAAATGAGCCTAACAAAGCGTTATTTCTAAGTTTATATAAACCACCGAAACTTAACTCTAACTTCTTTAATGATTTCAATGACCTTCTTTCTGTAATATGTATCGACTATGACCAACTAATCATCGTGGGGGATTTTAACATCCATACCGACAACCCCCAAGATAGACAAGCAAAAACATTAGATGATACTCTCCACAACTTCGGCCTGATCCAGCATGTCAAACAACCAACACACAATAAAGGACACACTCTGGACTTAATTATCAGCAAAGGTTTAAATATTTCTGACATCTCTGTAATTAATATTGCATTATCTGACCATTTCTGTGTTTTCTTTCAAAGTACCATCTCTGCTAAATTATCCAGCCACAGTAAGACCACTATAAAAAAGCGTTTTCTAGGGGACAGTTCAGTAGAAACCTTTAAACGTATTTATCCTTCCACCACATCCCCCTCATCTCCCAACTCAAACTCAGTAAATAAGTTGGTAGATAATTTCCTTGCGAAAATCTCAGACATCATGGATTCCATTGCTCCAACTAAAGTGAAAGTAGTCTCAGGTAGAAAGAAGTCTCCGTGGACAAGTAATCCACTGGTACGTTGTGAAAAAAGAGAGTGTCGACGAGCCGAGAGAAAATGGCGGAAAACTCGACTCCAGGTTCACTATGAGATCTACAAAGAGAGACTGAATAGATATCAGCTAACTATAAAAGATGCTAGGGAATCGTTCTTTTCTGAAATCATCAACAGAAACATTAATAACGCACGGACTCTATTTGCAACAGTGGAAAGACTAACTAATCCTTTAGTGACAGTAGCCCCTGAACTAAACTCTACCAGGGCCTGCAATGAATTTGCCAGCTTTTTCAATGAAAAGATTCTAACAATTAGACGGTCAATCTGTACCTCAATATCGAACCCACAACCAGTGCCATCCCCAATCAACAACAATGTAGAGAAAATGTCTGAATTCCACGAATTAAACCAGAACAGCCTTGAAAAAATTATTATCCAATTAAGCTCCTCCTCCTGCTGTCTTGATATCCTACCCACAGCTTTTCTAAAGAAAGTTCTTCCTGTTATTGGTTCTGATCTTGTTCAAATAGTGAACTCATCACTGCTATCAGGTGTCTTCCCTCAGGCTTTAAAAACAGCAGTTATTAAACCACTGCTAAAGAAGAATAATCTGGATAACACGTTAATGCAGAACTACAGGCCAATCTCTAATCTCCCATTCATCAGTAAGATTATTGAAAAAACTGTGTTTCAGCAGTTAAATGGCTTCATAACAACGACAAACCGTTTTGATGCTTTTCAGTCTGGTTTCCGCGCTCACCACAGCACCGAGACTGTCCTCGTCAAAGTATTTAATGACATCCGCATAAATACAGACTGTGGAAGAACCACAGTGCTGGTTCTGTTGGACCTCAGTGCAGCATTTGACACTGTTGATCATGATATTTTATTGGAACGACTGGAGAGCTGGGTCGGACTCTCTGGTACAGTACTTGGCTGGTTCGAGTCTTACCTAAAGAACAGGGACTTCTATGTTTCAATAGGAAACTTTTCATCAGAACAAACAGAAATCACATGTGGGGTGCCCCAGGGCTCCATCCTGGGGCCCCTCTTATTTAATATCTACATGCTCCCACTAGGCAAGATTATAGCGACCAATGACATTAGCTACCATAACTATGCGGATGACACTCAGCTCTACATTACAATGTCACCAGGTGACTCTGAACCCATTCAAACCCTAAATCAATGCATTGACCAAATAAATGGATGGATGTGCCATAACTTTCTCCAGCTGAATAGGAACAAAACTGAAGTGATTATTTTTGGACCCAAGGAGGAACGATCAAGAGTCAGCACACAGCTTCAATTAATACAGCTAGAAACTACTGATCAGGTTCGTAACCTAGGTGTAGTAATGGACTCAGACCTGAACCTCCAGGGTCACATAAAGGCAATAACAAGGTCAGCGTTCTATCACCTGAAGAACATTTCTAGGATTAAAGGACTGATTTTGCAACACGACCTAGAAAAACTCATCCATGCGTTTATCTTTAGTCGGATTGATTACTGCAACAGCATCTTGACAGGTCTGCCTAAAAAGTCAATCAGACAGCTGCAGCTGATCCAGAACGCTGCTGCTCGTGTTCCTCACTAGAACCAGGAAAGTAGAGCACATCACCCCAGTTCTAAAGTCCTTACACTGGCTCCCTGTAGCTCAGAGAATAGACTTTAAAATACTTTTACTAGTTTATAAATCATTACATGGCTTAGCACCAAAATATGTTGAAGACCTGTTGTCATGGTACCAACCACCAAGACCACTCAGGTCCTCCAACTCTAGCCTACTAAACATCCCTAGACTCAGAACTAAACATGGAGAAGCAGCTTTGAGTTTCTATGCTCCCCTTATCTGGAAAAGACTTCCTGACGAGTGTAGAGCTGCTGAAACTCTGAACTGCTTTAAATCGAGACTAAAAACCATCTGTTAGGAATTGCCTTTGAGTAAATGCTTGATGTTATTTGTATGAAATGTGTTCATGCTCTCTTGCTTTTTTTTATTTTTCTCTTGCTTTATTGTGTATCATGTATAATGTGTGTTTCTTTTATGTGTTTCTTTTAAATCACCAAATCATGTAAAGCACCTTGAATTGCCCTGCTGTTGAAAGTGTGCTATACAAATAAAATTGCCTTGCCTTGCCTTGCCTTGCTGAAACAGCTTTTTCAATAATCTTACTGATGAATGGAAGATTAGAGATCGGCCTGTAGTTCTGCATTAACGTGTTGTCCAGATTTTTCTTCTTTGGCAGTGGTTTAATAACTGCTGTTTTTAAAGCCTGAGGGAAGACACCTGATAGCAGGGAAGAGTTCACTATTTGAACAAGATCAGAACCAATAACAGGAAGAACCTTCTTTAGAAAAGCTGTGGGTAGGATATCAAGACAGCAGGAGGAGGAGCTTAGTTGGATAATGATTTTTTCAAGGCTGTTCTGGTTTAATTCGTGGAATTCAGACATTTTCTCTACATTGTTGTTGACTGGGGATGGCACTGGTTGTGGGTTCGATATTGAGGTACAGATTGACCGTCTAATTGTTAGAATCTTTTCAGTAAAAAAGCTGCAAATTCATTGCAGGCCCTGGTAGAGTTTAGTTCAGGGGCTACTGTCACTAAAGGATTAGTTAGTCTTTCCACTGTTGCAAATAGAGTCCGTGCATTATTAATGTTTCTGTTGATGATTTCAGAAAAGAACGATTCCCTAGCATCTTTTATAGTTAGCTGATATCTATTCAGTCTCTCTTTGTAGATCTCACAGTGAACCTGGAGTCGAGTTTTCCGCCATTTTCTCTCGGCTCGTCGATACTCCCTTTTTTCACTACGTACCAGTGGATTACTTGTCCACGGAGACTTCTTTCTACCTGTGACTACTTTCACTTTAGTTGGAGCAATGGAATCCATGATGTCAGAGGTATTCGCAAGGAAATTATCTACCAGCTTATTTACTGAGGTGTGAGATGAGGGGGATGTGGTGGAAGGATAAATACGTTTAAAGGTTTCTACTGAACTGTCCCCTATAAGCAGGAGAGCAGTGCTTGTCTATCTTGGGGGTTGTCGGTATGGATGTTAAAGTCCCCCACGATGATTAGTTGGTCATAGTCGATCTTATAGAAAGAAGGTCATTGAAATCATTAAAGAAGTTAGAGTTAAGTTTTGGTGGTTTATATAAACTTAGAAATAAAGCTTTGTTAGGCTCATTTATCTGGGTGGCTAGGTATTCAAAAGATTCAAACGTGCCCAGGGTTACCTTTTTAAAGTTCATTGAGTTGTGAAAAATGGTGGCTACAATTAATTAATTGTAATTTGGAGGAGTAGAGTCTATCAGTGCAGTTGTTTCGTTATTTTCATCTAGCCAAGTTTCTGATTAAAAAAAGGGCGTGTAAATTATGCTCAGTGATGAAGTCATTGATAAGAAAAGACTTCCCGGATAGAGATCTAATGTTTAATAAAGCTAACTTAAGTATTGTGATGACGGGCAGCTGAACCTTCTGACAGGTTATCAATTTGAGATTTTGTTTAATATGAGAGCGTGTGGTTAACGGTTTATGTTTCCTGCTGCTGATAATCACTGATATAGCCTCAGGGGTGCCGGGTGAATTCTGGGAGACGGTAGGGGTGGATTTATTGCCCGGTTCCATCAAATATCAAATATCTGTAATAATCAGTGGGGGGAAGCTCCCAGGCTTATTGACACTAGTCCCAGGCGTTTGGTGTAGTCTAAGTTTAGGTGTTAATTTTGTCCCAAATTTGATTTGCTCGTTCAGTCTGTCTGTAAAGTTTCTAAATGGAGACTCATTTGATGTGGCTGAGTCACAGGAAGATGAAGACTTAATCTCTTATGGTTGTTTATCTGTTCGGTCCTGTGGTGTCATCATGACTTGCTGTTTTTGTTCTCTGATATCCATGGGCGCCTCAAGGTCAGCTTTTGGGAGCAAGTGTTTTGCTTTCTGATTTTGATAAGAAAAAATGTTTGCTGCTAACAGCCTTACTCCGGCCCTGTTAAGATAACGTTGGCCTGCTTTAAACAGATGATTAGCACTTCTAAATACTTTGGAATTATTAATAAATGTGAACGACTTCTCAGCTGATTGTTTCTTCAACCATTTATGGAGCATGCGGAGTCTGCTAAATCTTTCATCATTCCCTTCAGGGACTGGTCCGCTGATGAGGATGTTTACGTTAAGTCCATCAAGTCTCTGTAGGAGATCAGAAAAGTCTCTCTTCAGAATCTCTGATTGTCTCATCGCGATATCTGCTGATCCATCGTGAATGATGAGTTTTTCCAAAGTAGGATGTTGGTCCAAGATGTTCTGGATTTTTTCTGACATTTCTCTCACTGTATTTTTGTAGCAACTATAAACTCTGGTGTTCTTGCTACAAAAAGCCTCAATTTCATTAATTGATCCGTCTTGTATGATAACAATCTTTGCTGGGGGTGCTCTTACTTTGTTATGTCTCCGTTTGATGCGGCTGGGTTTCTCCTGGTGGCTTTGACTGGTCCCGGGGGCTGCTTCATCTTTCGGGGAACTCAAGGCTGCAAATCTGTTTTTCAGCGGGCTTCCAGGTGGAGAAATATCTCTTGTTTTTGGCTGAAACCTCTTTTGTTTACTTTTAGCAGAAGCGGCAGGTCTGGGTTCAGAGCTTTCTCTGTGCTGGAGTTTCTTTTCTTTTTTCTTCCTCTGAGAACAGGCTGGGGTTGATGATTCCGTGCGTTTTAAAGCTGGCCAGTCTTTATTAGAGTGAGGAGTTTTGCCAGTAAGACGTCTGTTGGCTGAGGGAGTTGTCTTGTGTTTTCTCTGTGACACGATTAGACCGATGTAACACCGGGCTGATAGGCTGTTCCCTGTGTGTATTCAATGGTAAAGTTGTGTCGTTTCCATGATCAGCGTGGAGATCAAGATTAATTTCCAGACGACGTAGCTTCGTTTCAATGCCCTCAATTCTGTGGAGCAGTTTTTCAAAATCCTCAGCTGAGCAAAAAGCCATGTTGATAAGTCCATAAAAAAGTACTTTCAAGAAGAGATCCGGTCCAATACAGTAACTCCAGGGGCTGGGTAGATAAAGTAACTAAGAAAAGGTTAAGAAAAGAAAACAAAACAAAAGACAAGAAAACAAGAAAAGCAAACAGAAAAGAAAATAAAGTGAACGGATCTGGATAGAGACAGAGAGCAGCTGCTCCTCCTGCAGCAGTCAGCACTCCCTTAGTAAGACGGACATAACATAAAACACAGGCCTTTTGGAGCCATGTTGTTGTCTTTTCCTGGTTATTGTTGTAATAGACGTTTATATATGTCTACGGTTGTTGTGTTTACTGACGAATTCACGCGTGATTTTGCTAATGTCGCGTGATTTCGTGCACTCTCGGTGACAGCCGCTTCACTGCTGCTATGCGCCTCATACGCACCCGGTGGAAAGGGCCAAGCAGCAGAATACGAAAGTGAAATGTGCTGCTCCTGTAACGAGCCGCTTATGCGTCCGGTGGAAACGAGGGGTTAGACAGAAAACGTTTAAACTGAGATGTTTGAGATGTTTTTATGATTGCATTGAAATTACTTTTCTTGTAAAGTGCCTTGAGATGACATCTGTTGTGAGTCGCCACTATAGAAATAAACTGAATTGAATTGTTTCTTCAATCGCACAAATGAAGGAGAAACAAAAAGTCTTTTGTAAAGCAGAAGTTAAACCAGAACAAATGTGTTTCTCCCCAGATGGAGGTGGTCCGGAAAGTGGCCACCTCCTTCTTCTGCCTCCTGGTCTTCCTGTCGGTGTGTAAAGTATTTCCAGTGGAGCGAAACATCGAGGACGACTTCATCGCCAACACGCCGTTCTATACCCAGGTGGTCTACCTGTACCTCTCCATGCTGACCACCCGGCCCAAGTATTACTTCGTCTGGACGCTCGGTGGGTGACTGAAACCTCGATTTCTGTTCAGATTTACCAAACGTCCTTATATTATTGGACTGTTTGCTCATATTTCATCTTGAGATTGTCCTACCTAACAGCTGATGCCATCAACAATGCTGCTGGCTTTGGTTTTAACGGCTATGACAGTAACGGCGCTCCCCGCTGGGACCTGATCTCCAACCTGAGGATACTGAACATTGAGGTCAGAATCATTAGGAGAGAACTTACCTTTATGTTTTATAGCTAGCACAGACTAGCAGCCAGACTAATTAGACTGTTTTCTTTCCCAGCTTGCCACCAGTTTTAAAGTTTTCCTTGACAACTGGAACATTCAGACGGTGCAGTGGCTCAAAAGGTCTGTCTTTAGATCGGGGACTTTTTAAGACAAATGTTTCCATCAAATGTGGGAATGCATTCTTTTTGTAACCATATTTGGGTCTGTATCTTTTGGAAATACAGGGTGTGCTATGAGCGATGTCCCTACCACCCAACAGCAGCCACGTTCATCCTGTCCGCCATGTGGCACGGAGCCTATCCAGGATACTACCTAACCTTCATGACTGGTATCGTTGTCACGCTGGCGGCCAGAGCGGTGAGTTGGACCATCAAACTCTCCGCCTGTTATAGGACGGATGGATGTTGGCAAAGTAAAAACCACAGGGTCAAGAGTTAATAAGACATTATTAATTGGGGGTGTAATGGATTCAGATCTTTTTGGTGCCAGATGTTTTCTACCTGAACACTTGCAGAATGTTTATGTGAGGAACAGCAGCGCTACTTTAAAAAGTGACACCAAAACAAAACAGAAAGGACTCTCAGCTATCACTAAACTCTGCTATTTGGGAACATTAATGGTTTCTCATGCAGCTACAGTAGAAAAAGAAAGATGGACCTTTGTCAGCGTCTTTTAACAGCTATAAGGTCCATTACACACTGTGCACTGAACTGAATTAACTCACCTGAAACAACATTAAGCTGAATGGAAACATCACTGATACTAGAGAAAAACCAGCTGACGTCCAACATGGCTACCAGTAGCATCCAATCAGACCAAACTCCTTAATCTGTATAAAACGCAAATCAGTAGAATCCCTGCTGATGAGAAGGGATTTTTACAACAGCTGCCCATGCTGCATTCAAGTACAGCTGGGAGACTAGGCTGTCAGAATATCAAAACAACACCAACGTGATTTAAGCTTGTTTCATTCTCAAGTATGGGTAAAATATTATTTTAAAATGTCTAAACATTAACACTGACTGTTTTCAAGTGGTTATATTGTTCTCTACTTTGGCTATGTCTGCTTGTACTATTTTATTTATTTAAAAAATCAAATCAAATCTCCAGTCAGTTCTATACTTTTAACTTTTTTAAGTTATAAAACATAATAAAATCTAATACATTTCAGGAATTGAAAGGAAGAAATTTAGGATAAAAGGTTATTTGTTTAATGCTGATCAAAGTAAAAAAAAAGTCTTATGTATATTTGTATTTATTTTTCTTGATTGAAAAAAGCCTGGTTTATACTTCTCCGTCAGCTGAGGTTTGGAGACACGTAGCGCCAATATCCGTTCACGCAAGGGCTCCCCGAGAGGCACGCAAGGACGAACGGAGTAGACCCACATTTTTCACTATCCATTGAACGCAACGGAGAGCGCTCGTCTGTGATTGGTCAACCCCAAGATCATTTCACCAGAACGGTGCTCTATAGTCGATGTAATTAGTAGTCAATGCAGCTTTTGGCCACTAGATGCTTTATATTGCAAGGCCAGTTTATCTAATCTGGTCTTTTGGTGATTTTGAACACCAGGAGGTGAAGAGAACAACAAAACAGACGCTGTGTTTGTTTGTTTCCATGAGTTTTTAGAGGATTCTATGAGCTGCACTTCTAGTAAAAAGCTTTCCAGCTCAATCAAAACTCGTTCTCTGTCGTCCATTGCTCCTGGAGCCGATGTTCGTTTACTGAAGGAAATAAACCGTCCTCGAACAGAGACGTCACTGCAATGGTAGGGAGACTCGCCAGAAAAGGTCTGCGCCCCCTGCTGTCTTGGCGGGGAATTGCTGTGCAACAAATGAGACGTATAAAAGGAAAACGTCTCCGTCAATACGTGTGCGTGTGAGTGCAAACTTACTGATGGAGAAGTAGAAACTAGGCTTGACAGTCTGTCCTTTGCCCCCACAGGTGAGACACAAAGTCCGTCCCCACTTCCTGCATTCTGCGGCCCTCAAACTGCTGTATGATGTCATTACCTGGGCAGCCACTCAGATCGCCATCTGCTACACGGTGGTACCTTTTGTCCTGCTGTCTGTGGGCCCGTCCTTAAAGTTTTACAGGTCAACAAACTGTTTCATGTCTCTGTTTTACTCTGCAGATTCTAATGTAGGAGTTTGACAATCAGGTTTTGCATAAAATATTTTACCAAACAGCTACAGCGGGGCAAAAAAGCATTTGGCAGCTGCCGATTCTGCCAGTTTTCCCACTTAAAAAGATGAGACAGGTCTGTAATTTTCATCATAGCTACACTTCAACTGTGAGAGAAAGAGTGTAAAAAAATCCAGGAAATCACATTGTATGATTTTTAAAGAATGTATTTGTATAATGGTGCATAAAATAAGTATTTGCCCAATAACTAAAGTTCACCTCAGTACTTTGTACAGTAACCTTAGTTGGCAATGACAGAGGTCAAAGGTTACCTGTAGGTCTTCACCAGGTTCACACACTGTAGCTGGTATTTTGGCCCATTCCTCCATGCAGATCTTCTCTAGAGCTTGGATGTTTTGGGACTTTGATCTCCCTCCACAGATTCTCTATAGGATTGAGGTCTGGAGACTGGCTAGGCCGCTCCAGGACCTTGAAATGTTTTTTACGTAGCCACTCCTTCGTTGCCTAGGCGATGTGTTTGGAATCATGGTCATGCTGGAAGATCCAGCCACGTTTCTTCTTCAATGCTCTCACTGATGGAAGGAGGTTTTAGTCCAAAATCTCACCATACATGACCCCATTCATCCTTTCCTTTAATACGGATCAGTCGTCCTGTCCCCTTTGCAGAAAACAAGCCCAAAGCATAATGCTTCCACTACCATGCTTCACAGTGGGTATGGTGTTCTTGGGATGTAACTCAGCATTCTTCCCCTTCCAAACACGGTTAGTGGCGTTTATACCAAAGAGTTTTATTTTGGTCTCATCAGATCACATGACATTCTCCCAATCCTCCTCTGGATCTTCCAGATGGTCTCTGGCAAACTTTAGACGGGCCTGGACATGTGCTGGCTTAAGCAGGGGGACCTTTGGAGCGCAGCAGGATTTTATTCCATGACGAAGTAGTGTGTTACTAATAGTAACCTTTGTTACTGTGGTCCCAGCTCTCTTCAGGTCATTGACCAGTTTCCCCCCGTGTAGTTATGGGATGTTTCCTCACCGTTCTCTAGATCATGTGTTCCCCACCAGGATCCAGCATGGAGCCCCAGGTCAAGGTAAATTACTATTTATTGCATTGTCTAATAATTGCTCCATCAGTTGATCTCTTCTCACCAAGCTGCTTGCCTATTGTAGATCGGTTCATCCCAGTCTTGTGCAGGGGAACAATCTTGTCCCTGGTGTCCTTGGACAGCTCTCTGGTCTTGGCCAGGTTGGAGTCTGACTGTCTGAAGGTGTGGACAGGTGTCTTTATACAGATAACGAGTTCAAACAGGAGCCATTAATACAGGTAACTAGTGGAGGATAGAAGAGCTTCTTAAAGAAGAAGTAACGGGTCTGTGAGGGCCAGAATTCTCTGTTTTTTTTGTATGTGCTAAATACTTTTTTTCCGCACCATTATACAAAGAAATTCTTTAAAAATCATACAATGTGATTTCCTGGATTTTTTTTACATTCTGTCTGTCACAGTCGAAGTGTACCGGTGATCAGAATTACAGACTTCTCTCATCTTTTTAAGTGGGAAAACTTGCACAAATCGGTGGCTGTCAAATACTGTTTTGCTCCGCTGTAAAACTCAGAAGTCCTTCTCAGCCTGGCTAAGTTTCATATTGTCTCTTTTTTTCCCTTCCTGCTTCCTGTAGATCGTGGTACTTCAGCCTCCACATCATGTGCGTCCTCCTGGCTGTCGCGCTGCCGGTCAAACCAAGACATCTGCGCCTCAAAGAGCAGCAGCAGAAAAGCTGCTCCCAGGTTCCAGACCAGAAACCCCTGGAGGCTGCAGAGACCACCTACAATCACAAAGAGAAAACCTCCTGAGGCAGGGGTCAGAAATATCTCTGTACATTTCCATGGACTTGCGTGGGAGGATGTGAAGCCGAACGGACCGAAGGATGCTCCTGCTGGAGTAGGTACAAGAAAAAAAAACGCCAAACCGGATTAATTAGGATTCAGTGGGGGATGTAAGTGAAAGCGGGCTCTGGGTTTCTTTTTTTTCGTCTTTTTTTTTTTTTAAAGGAATCATGACTGCCAGAAATGACAGCAGACAGACTCAGAAAAACCTGCCATGTTTAAGAATATAAACTCAGCAAAAAAAGAAACGTCCCTTTTTCAGGACTGTGTATTTCAACAATAATGTTGTAAAAATCCAAATAACTTTACAGATCTTCATTGTAAAGGGTTTAAACAATGTTTTCCATGCATGTTCAATTGACCATAATCAATTAATTAACATGCACCTGTGGAATGGTCGTTAAGACCTTAACAGCTTACAGAAAGTAGGCATTTAAGGTCACAGTTCTAAAAACACAGGACACTAGAGAGACTTGTCTACCGACTGTGAAAAACACCCAAAGAAAGATGCAGTAGAAGACCACGTGTAACAACACCTGCACAGGATCGGTACATCCGAATATCACACCTGCGTGACAGGTACAGGATGGCCACAACAACTGCCCGAGTCACACCAGGAGCACACAATCCCTCCATCAGTGCTCAGACTGTCTGCAATAGGCTGAGAGAGGCTGGACTGAGGGCTTGTAGGCCTGTTGTAAGGCAGGTCCTTACCAGACATCACCAGCAACAACGCCGCCTATGGGCACAAACCCACCTTCGCTGGACCAGACAGGAGTGGCAAAAAGTGCTCTTCACTGATGAGTCACGGTTTTGTCTCACCAGGGGTGATGGTCGGATTCGTGTTTATCGTGGAAGGAATGAGCGTTTCACCGAGGCCTGTACCCTGGAGCGGGATGATTTGGAGGTGGGGGGTCCGTCATGGTCTGGGGCGGTATATCACATCACCATCGGACTGAGCTTGTTGTCATTGCAGGCGATCTCAATGCCTTGCGGTACAGGGAAGACATCCTCCTCCCTCATGTGGTACCCTTTATGCATGCTCATCCAGACATGATCCTCCAGCAGGACAATGCCACCAGCCATGCTGCTCGTTCTGTGCGTGAGTTTCTGCATGACAGCAATGTCAGTGTTCTGCCATGACCAGCGAAGAGCCCGGATCTCAATCCCATTGAGCACGTCTGGGACCTGTTGGATCGCAGGGTGAGGGCTAGGGCCATTCCCCCCAGAAATGTCCAGGAACTTGCAAGTGCCTTGGTGGAAGAGTGGGGTAACATCTCACAGCAAGAACTGACCAATCTGGTCCAGTCCATGAGGAGGAGATGCACTGCAGTACTTCAAGCAGCTGGTGGCCACACCAGATACTGACTGGTACTTTTGATTTTGAGCCTCCCTTCATTCAAGGACACATTATTCTATTTCTGTTAGTCACATGTCTGTGAAACATTTTTAGTTTATGTCTTATGGTGTTGACTCTTTTAGTGTTCATACAAATATTTACACACATTAAGTTTACTGAAAGTAAAAACAGTTGAAAGTCAGAGGACCTTTCTTTTTTTGCTGAGTTTAAATACCTTATGTGAGTTTACATGGGAGAGCTGCGTGTGATCAGTGCAAACTGCCTGAACTACCATGATTTTAACCCGACTCCCTTTTCTTACTTGTCAGAAACCTGCCGATTGAGGAGGAAACAATATGAAAACAATTACGAAAAGCTGGAATATACAATATGATGACAAAATGGGTTGTGTGAATAAAAGTCAGATCAGTTAAAGAAAAGCTTTTTGATGTTTTAAAGAAGTTAGTTTTGGAAAAAGTGCCAATGTTTGTTCACTCAGTCACCTTATTTGTTCTTAAAAGAAAAGAAAAGAAAAGAAAAGAAAAGTCTTGGTGTGTTTACATGTGTAAGCTTGGTTTAAAGTTCGTTCTGATCTTTAATTTCAAAAAGAAGCTGTAGTTTGATAAACCTTCAAAAATTAACTGAAAATGAACTGTAATAGATTTTAATTTGGATTTCTGTTCAAAGGCATATTCCAAGATTTTTACACATTTTCCCTTCCAGTCTGCACTCACGCCGCTTAGACTAACTGTCATTGCTTCATTTAGCTCAGACTGCTTGGTTTATTAGCTAATTATTGTAGGAAAACCATACACATAGAAAAGTAGATACTACAAGTCAGCGAAACAGACATATTGTGAGTGACATTTTTGAAACATTTGAAAGGTGACCTTTTTAAATAACACACTTTTCTGGAAAAACAAAATTATCAGACTAAACAGTCTGGTTGTTATTACTAAAACTAAATAATTCAGTGGTTTGGCATGTTTTTAACGGTAAATGAAGGTAGTTTTATGTGCGTTTTAGGCTAATTGTTTTGTAGTGGTTAAGCTCATATTTGGGTAGGTATTGCCATTCTTATCACTAAATGAGTATACATTATCGTCTATAAAGCTATTTAATACATAATTATCCTGAACATAAATTTTGTTTTCCGAACGTTCAGTTTGGACGCATAGTTCAGTGAATTATCGAGGAGAGCGTGCCACTCACAATATGGAGGACGAGCCGTCTGGAAAGGGCTGGGAAGGCATTATGGTGGTTACCCTTCTATGTCTACGGGTTAAACAATGCTGAAGGAAAGTTTGGACATTTTTTTTCTTAATCACAACCTGCTTGAATTCGAATTAGAAAACATTAGAAAAGTCTTTATCGACGACAGTACAATCAGATTTTTGTATAAATCGTAAGGCAGTTGCACTCTGGTGTTCCAGAAATTAAAGTACAGACCAAACTTTTGGTCTGTACATCATTGCTAAATGTATGGCATTGCAGATTCTGTTCTATTAAAAGCCTCTAAAGGTTTCCTCTGTGTCAGAAGGGTGTTTTAAATGTTATAATTCTTTTTTTTTTAAACATGGAAAGGCCAGCTGTCATTTGTTTTGGCAATGTCCAGATTGTTAGGCTTTCTGGCACCAAAATATGATGAAAAATGCTCTTTAAATATAAAAATTACTACCTGTTGCTCCAGTAATGGTTTAGTTTTAAATTTGAATTACAGAAAAAAGTCCTTTTTGATAGGGTTTTTCCAACCCAAGTGCAAAGAAGCTGCACTGCTAGGTGGGTTTTGCCAACTGCATACATTTCTACCTGCAAAATATAGGAAATAGGAGAAATGAACTAGTCTTTGACCATCCAGTATGTCCGATGAAAAAAAATAACAGTATTATAGCGGTTCATACAGCAGATTTACAGTAATCTCACACTGGAAGTAGCTATAGAAAGCTTGTTGCCATAAATAAAAACGGTTTTCCATCAAGTCTACAAAAAGGTGTCACTTCCTGAATGATGGCCGTGATCCCGAGTTAAAGTTACGCTGTGGTGATGATTTTCAGGTTTCTTGCTGTTCCATCAATGTTCTCTTTGGAGACATAAAAGCACCGTTTAAGGAACGTTCACATAACCTTCATGTTCTGTTCAATAAACTTTCAGGGAACTATTGCTGAAGATTACAGCCAACCTCGTCTAAAGGTCGCAAACCTTTGCAGAACCTTCATGGAACATTGCTTTAAAGGTTGCTAATAGGTTAGCTGGGTGTGTCAGACTTTATCATAGAAACCTTCTGAGAATAAATAAACATGTTTATTTTATATTCTGTTTTTTTTTATCATGGTTTAAATAAAGGTAACATGGAAGCCAAGTAGTCCTATTAAAATAAAATAAAAAGATAAAGTTCTGTCTCCTTTACTGAACAGCTTACTTTACCATTAGCTAGCGGTTTAATTTAGCTCCAACTGCTTGATTTTTTGTTTTGTTTTGTTTGTTGTTCATTTAGGAAACTGATCCATGTGTAAATTTATTCACTGATATTTTTGTTTAATTTATTTTAACACTGTGTGTAGCTGAAAGATTGTGCTGTAATATGTACTTTCTGTATATTTTGAAGCTTCAAGTTGGCTAATGGTTTGGCTAGCAGTTGATAATTATTAGCAAACTGCACATCGAGGGGAGCTAGCTTGCGCTGCATTCCACTCAGAAATCAATTGAAATTTGCCCCTCACAAATTGACGTTAACATTTAGTAAAATAGACAGTAATAAGCCGTTTCTTTGTTCTTTCATAAATGAGTTAGTCAAATGAAATAATGCCATCCGGTTGGCTTGATAATAGTTGTTAGCTTGGTTTCTGAGCACGACAATTAGCTGGTTTTCTAGCTTCAAACTTTCGAGACACAGGAACACAGCAGGAAACCAACAAGATGGTCACAAGAAGCTGCTGTAAATGTTCTCTTCAGACAAACGGCTGCTTTTAGTTCTGTCTAAATTAAATTTTTGATTTCAATTCTTTCCAAACCACTCAGAGTATTAACAGTCAGCCAGTGTTTTCTTTGCCTCTTGTCATCTAAAACAGAAACATCTGAATCTTTGTTTGAATCTTTGTTTTTTTGTTTTTTTACATTTATATTCCTAATTTTAGATTCTCGCCATGACACCTGGTTAAAATATGTGATTGCTAATAAACATGTTTATGTAATACAGTGATTATAAACCAGCCACCTGTCTTTGTAGTTTTGACATGTTTGTTTTGACTAATTGTTCCTTTTTGTTTGGTTTGTTTTGTAAATTATATGAATAAATGTTTGAGTGTAACAAAGAAAATCCATGTGTCCAAGGTTCTAGTTATTTATCATTGATCTGAGCGATCATGTAAATACATAATGTCTCAATGCCAAACTAAACCGATTATCACACTTTCTGACATTAAATGAAGTGGAGACTCAGATGAATACTCAAATACATCATCAGAGAGATGAATGAAGGTAGGTAAGTGAATGTGGAAGGATTATCTATATATCTATGGCTTAAGGCGATGCCCTAATACCAACACTGAACTTGTACTTTAGTGAGATAAGACTTCTGCACTTTAAACCTGAGTAAACCGATACTGAGCAGAGTTCCTGCTAATGCTCTGAACTGATGAAGATAAGTAGATTTACTGCACAGATTAACTTCTGCATTCATAACAGATTCAAAGAGAAAAACATTCAAAACAAAAATAACCAGACATTATGCAGTGCCATGCAAAAGTATACACGCAGTTGAAGTTGATCCACATTTAGTCGCATTACAACCATAAACTTCAAGGTACTTTATTGGGATTTTGTCTGATGGACCAAATCAAAGTAGTGCACAACTGAAATGTGCAATAAAATACATGGTTTTTAAAGTTTCTTTGAAAAAAGCATTTGAATACTTTGGCACCATCTTTCACTGCTGTTCCAGCTTAAAGTATTTTGCGGAAAGCTTCAACCAGCTTTGCACATCTTTGGAAGTAAATAGGTTGCAGAATGCAGGGATGCCCTAAAGGTTCGGAGCACATCTTATAAATTCTGCCCTGCGAGGTTTATGATAACGAAGAGCTATTTTTGTATCTTATCTATTGTAGCCTTATATTATTGCACTTGGTTGGTTTTTTTGGGTTGTTTTTTGTTTGCCGTTTTGTGAGTCTTCTATTGATGTTCTTGAGAGTTTAAATAAAGGCAACTGGATTTTTCTTGTTGTCTTGAATACGTTTCATCTCTCATCCAAGAGGCTTCTTCAGTTCTGAAAACTGGATTGGGAGTATCAGATTTATAAGTTTAAGGTTAAGTCTCACTAATGGGGCTATCGTTAATGCCTAACGAGGCTATCAGGCTTGCGTAAGCTTCGAAGCACTAAGCAATCTTGGTGATATAAGAGTCGGTCCACGGTTATGTAACTATGCGCTGTTTTGGTCACATGCCTCAATGTGTGCGTTTTGGTGAAACTTCTTGGGTAGGCAACTCAAGGCTGCTTTGTTTGTGCTTGAAAGGGGGAGTCTCAAACCACCTCCTCTGTTCAAGGTTGGTTTCATATGTTTTACCTAGATGGCTTCATTCACTCCTCTCTTAAACCATCTGTCTTCTCTATCTAAAATGTGCACATTAATATCTTCAAAAGAGTGACCTTTGACCTTTAGATGTAGATGGACTGCTGAGTCTTGGCCTGATGAGTTTGCTCGTCTGTGTTGATCCATCCTTTTGTGTAGTTGCTGTTTCATTTCTCCCGTGTACAGCTCTGAACATTCCTCACTGCACTGGGCTGCATATAATATGGACTGAGAATCTACACCAACGTATTCATGTTGTTTTAACTTGCTTTGATTATTTGCTCTGTTGTTGACCTCCACTAGGAGGTAATGTCTGTCTGTCTGATAGCAACATAACTCAAAACGTTTTGTGGACGGATTGTGATGAGATTTTCCGGAAATACCTGCAACGGGACCAGGACAAACATAACATTTTGGGGTTGATCCGGCATGAAGTGTATGTGCAATCGTGGACTCCTCTCCCAGCAGCCCAGCTACAGTTGGAGCAGATCGGGGTGGGCGGATTGATCTAAAAAATCGATAGTATCGATACTAGTGTTGGTATTGGGTATTGATCAATACTTGTGTGATGAGATCAATTCTTAAGTATCAATTTCTGTTCTGTGCAACTCCAGGCATTTACAGAGTGACTGACGGGCCGTACTGTTTATTTATTTACACACAACTTACTTAGTAAATTTTTTGAAATTGAAAAAAAAAGTTTGTTAATTGCAAATGCAGATTACCACCCCAAAAGGGAAATGTACGTTTTTTTTAAGTTTTCTATAAACATTTCTGAGTTACTTAGTAAAAGTACTTTTACTTTTCTGACAGTAATTGCAACATACTTGAGAAAGGATTTTCTCCAAGGCAGGTCAGTTAGTAAATGAGAGAAAAAGCTCAATAAAACAGAAAAATGTAAACAATATTTCAGAGTTACTTACAAGTATTTTTATTTGTCTGAAAATGTTGTCCTGTGTTTTATTATCATCATAAACACGATTAATTTGAGGAAAACTCATGAAATAATTAAATAATCATGAAAATTCAAGTTTACAGACAAATTTAAGTATTGATGATGCGTTCACTTAATAAATTGTGATACATTGCTCTCCCTTACACAAAAGTAGATGGTACTAGTGAAAAGAATTGGTATTGGTATCGGCAATACTGGCCCTGTATTTACTTGGGATTGGATCGATACCAAATTTTGCAGTATTGCACAGCCCTAGGAGCAGGGCTGAAAGTAAGCCGGTCCGGTACTGGGTACCGTTTAACGATTCTGTGGTGGTACTCGGTACCAGGAAGATGGGAGAGTCTTAAAGTCCTCGTTCAGAACCAGTTTATTTAAAAATTACTTTTAACTCATAACGAATTGTTTTTCTTTTTGGTTTTTTTAACCATACAGAAAAGAAACTTCTTTTGAGCTAATGCCGGTGTCGTGCGATGGAGGTTATCCACCTCCGTCAGAAATTGTGACCCCCTGCGTCGGGAGCGCGCACGTAGAAGGAAGCGCGCACGTAGAAGGAAGCGCTGTTCCACGTGACTCCGCCACAATCACAACCAACAACACGTTGAACTTGTGATGTTTTATCTTTGAAAAGGTGAAAACCAAAAGTCTTTACTTCATCGCTCTGTTTGTTGGTTACCACAGAAATAAATAGATTTATTTTTCTAACGTGGTGTCGCGGTCGGCTTAATAGGAAAACTTTCACGTCTGTGTAAACTCGATTCATATAAAAATTTCTCTCAATATAAATTGTTCTCGGCAAGTAAACGACTCTTTCTCAATCTCCTACAAAAATACTATTTTCTTTCATTGTTTTAAGACGCCCAAAGTTCTGTCTGCTAGAAACAAAAATCCACCTTCCTGAGTTCAACACTGAAAAACGCTGTTTATTTTAGTGTTATAATAAATA
>OY747719.1:45322262-45349762 GCA_963556495.2 Valencia hispanica | reverse complement strand
AATATAGTCGTAATATTTATTTATTATTTTGTTATATAATCTGTTTATTGATCTATCTCTATACAACAAACTAAATAGTAATAAATAAAGGAATTTATGTTTGTTAATTTAAATTTAAATAATTTATTTGAATCACTTTTACTAGTTAAATAATTAATATATTTATTCCGTTTTTATTGTTTGGCTTTAATAATTAATAAAATTAGGTATTTATGTATTTATTTTAAATAAATTATACATAATTATACAAACTACATAAATTATAATTATTATAATTCTAATTATGCAAAAGACATAATTTATTTTAAATAAATAATCAAATTGATTATTAGTTTAATTTCACGTTGTTTTTACTTTATTTGGATCCATTTCTACTGTTGGTTCTTGACTGATATCTCTGCCCAGCTGTTCTCTGTGGGTCGGTCCTTGTTTTTCTGTGTTTGGGTTTATTTGTTTGTTTGTTTATTTGTTTGTTTGCTGCGTCCAGAACGGCCAGACGCCGCTGATGCTGGCGGTGGAGCAGGGCAGCCTGGAGATCGTCCAGGAGCTCATCAGGAGGGGAGCCAACGTCAACCTGGACGACGTGGTGAGCAAACCCAACGCCCGCTCTGTTTGGTTGCTAGGTTGATTAGCTGCTGTTTCCGTGGTGACATCGCCTCCCTGTGCGTGTTGGCAGGACTGCTGGTCGGCCCTGATCTCCGCTGCTAAAGAGGGACACCTGGAGGTGGTGAAGGAGCTGCTAGAGAGCAGCGCCTACATCGAGCACAGAGACATGGTGGGAGCAGTGGCTCATGGGAAACGTAGTTGGAACAAGCGCGATGTAAACGTTTGTTTAAGATGACCTGTTGTGGTTCAGGGCGGCTGGACGGCTCTGATGTGGGCGGCCTATAAAGGGCGGGTGGAGGTGACGGAGCTGCTGCTGGAGCACGGAGCCAACCCCAACACCACGGGGCAGGTCGGACACACACACACACACACACACACACACACACACACGCCGTATTTCTACCCATATTAGGACTTTATATTGACTTCCATTCATTTCAATAGCTGCATTTATGCCTAACTCTAACCCATCTCCGGACTGCAAAGCCATTCTTAGCCAGCCGCAGAGAGTTTTTTCGTGTGCCTTGACCTGATGAAGACCCCATAAGGTCGAAACGTTGTTTATTTGGCACACCTTCCTTAGTTGTTTAAAAAAACTTTTTCATTTGATTTTGTTAATCTTATTTTTGACTTAATAAAGATTTAAAAACAAGAAAAAAAATTGTTTTTTTTGATAGCTACCTTTTTCCTTTCCCAGTTGGAAAGCGCTTTTGGTTTTTTATTAAAAAACAATATATATTTTTGTCTCATCATGATGGACGATGGTGCGCTAAGGCCGAAGGCGCCAGCGCAACCGGCAGCAGTTTTGGGAGGGGTACAGGGGGCCCGACAGGGGAATGGACCGTGCACGTTCCTTTTCCTCCAGGTTATTCCTAACCAAAACATAATTCACACCATACCTTTAAACCTAAACCCTAACCCTAAAAAAGGGGGTCCACCATATAAGAACCAGGCTTTGGTCCCTATAAGGTCCATCGGTGTTCAGAAGGTTAGCGAATATGCCAGAGAAGGTCCTAAATAGGATAGCTAAACAAGGACACACACACCATGGCAGGGGGCACTCTGACCCCCTCCTCTTCCTCCCCTCTGAGCAGTACAGCGTGTATCCGATCATCTGGGCTGCAGGACGCGGACACGGCGACATCGTCAAGCTGCTGCTGCAGCACGGCGCTAAGGTCAACTGCTCAGACAAGGTGAGTCAGAGAAGGACGAGTCAGAAACGTTGGGAATGAGCTCCGGAGGTTCTCTGAATGTTCCCCCCCTCTCTCTCTCTCTCTGTGTGTGTGACAGTACGGCACCACCTCTCTGATCTGGGCCTCCAGGAAGGGACACTACGACTGCGTGATGCACCTGCTGGAGAAAGGAGCCGACGTCGACCAGGAGGGGGCGGTATGACATCCCGTTCAGCTGAAACCCAAAGCATGTTTGCCAGGAGAAAAGACGTCCTGGTTGAAAACGTTTTCGCCCCCTTTTAATCAAACGCGCTGAAGCGTCTGGATTCTGGTTCCAGAGCTTTTCGATCCTCCCGTGAATTCTTTGTTTTGGGTCAACCTGACTTTTCATAACTTTATTCATAGCTTTACTCCCAATGGGAGTTTTGGCATCCTGCACGGCGCCATGTTTGTTTGTTTCTTTAGATCAGGACCCAAAACCTCCAGTTGGACGTGTTCACCTCCAGCCTTTAGGCGATTTCCCTCCTCCCCTTTTTTTACGGACGTCTTGTTTGACAGAAAATGCTTCTGTCTTCTTATAAACTCCTTAAAGAATTAATTGTATGAGCTACAACGACGCTTTATCCACTTGATCCACTGGAACGAAGAAGCTGAAAACAGCCCCAAACTACCAGTCATATTTTTAATTGTACTACAAAAATTACCGTCATCATTAATGGTTCCATTCAAATCCTTAAAAAAAACCAACAAAATCGATACATTGCTTTTGAATATCTATACAATATTCTGACATAAAATATTGCCATATATCGGCGCATCGATATTTTACCTACTTCCCACCTGGACATTATTATGGAAAAAAATGGCTTCTCCTTAAACAAACATGCAACTGAGAATCCTTCAGTCGTTTTATGTTATTTATTATTTTATTATTTTAAAACGTATTTTATGTTATTTTAGCATATTGATCAATATTGAGGACAGAGTCATCACTCGAGCCCTCCACCAACCCTTTTAATGCAAAACATTATAAATGCCAGAACGTCGTGTTGATATCTCGCTGCTTCGGACGTGTGCCAACGCAGTCTGATACATTACACACTAAAGGCTTTGTTTGCTGTCCTAGACACACTTACCAAGAATGTAACTAATTAATTAAATCCTAATTAAATCTAAATATTCCCATAACATTACCTGCTTTTTCTTACTTATCTACAGTAATGACATAAACATGGAGGTGATATTTTAAGATGCTTTCACAATTTACCTAAAAGGGTTGGGATAGGCTGAAAGAAAAAAAAAAGACAATGATCAAACAATAGTTTGATATTTCAGACATGAATTATGTTCACAATGGAATTAACTCTAAATAACATGAGATCGTCCTTCCAGATGACTTTGTTGAGGCTTCTCTTTTTTTGTCCGAACCGAAAAACCGACCGGGGTCTTTTACGTTGTACTCATTTAGGTAGTAAAAAGGGATTTGTGATGACCCTCCTGCCCCCCTCAGAGCGGCTATAAAACAGGTTTCCCCCATATGTCAGGACTTAAGCGAAACACAACCGAGAGAGAGAGAGAGATTATGTATCGGGATCCTGGGTCCTGACTTGGTGTTGAAACGTCTCCTCTTCTCTTCGGTTGCTGTGAACCCAAAGGTCAGGGCTTCTGGTTCTTACCAGACTTTATTCCTGTTTAATCACAAATGTTGAAATTCAGGCGAAAGCGGATTCAACAAAGGATGCAACCAGGTTTTTTATTTCTTTTATTTTTCCCAACAGATTTGATTCTGTTTTAGTTTAAATGTCTCATTAGAGGTTTCCTGTGCTCTGATTGGTTGAAGCCGGTTTATTTCTGCGCTCCGCTCTCCTCAGAACTCCATGACGGCGCTGATCGTGGCGGTGAAGGGCGGCTACACGGAGGTGGTGAAGGAGCTCCTGAAGAGGAACCCGAACGTCAACATGACCGACAAGGACGGCAACACGGCGCTGATGATCGCCGCTAAGGAGGGCTACACCGAGATCGTCCAGGACCTGCTGGACGCCGGGACTTACGTCAACATCCCCGACCGGGTGAGGCGCCGTGTCTTGGGGAGACGTCCCGGTTCCGGTTCCGGTTCTGGTCGTAAGCTGACGGCAGAATGTGTGTTCTTTCCAGGGCGGGGACACGGTTCTGATCGGAGCGGTGAGGGGCGGCCACGTGGAGATCGTCAGAGCGCTGCTGCATAAATACGCCGACATCGACATCAGGGGACAGGTGAGATCGGACGGTTTACTCATGGCGCTTCCAAAAGTATTCACACCCCCTTTTCCTCATTTTGTCGCGTAGCAACGACAAACTTTGATGTGTTTTATTAGTTTTTTGTCGTGTTCTCTTCCGCTTCGCACAAAAATCCCTTAAAAATACGTTAAATTTATTGTGGAAAATTTTAAGCTCAGTGTTCTCGTTAAAAAAATCTCACAACAGTTAATGGAGCACAGAGATACAGACCATGTTCACACGTAGCCGGGTTTTCTTTTTTTAACGAATATCCTCACCACCTCGTTTTGGAAAAAAAAATCTCCCTCCACACCTAACCACATAAGTGTGTTGTTAAGCACATTCATAGACATGCCAAACCTGTAGGGGGCAGTAGTTCCCTCAAATCCTATCCACTCAGATTAACTTTTGAAAGAATGCTATGGGCATGGTAAGGAAGTAAGATGTTGATTTGAGCTGTGCTGAAAGACAAATTTCCGCTCTTTGGAACAGACAATAAAGTTATTTTCTATTCTATTCTAAAAGTCATGTTATTACAGAAAGTAAAAATTGATGCTGATAATTTCCGATATTACATTTTAACGGCAATATTAGCTAATAAAGACTGTAGGTCGATAATATCGGACATCCCTGATTCTAACGTTACGGCTGGTTGGAGACTTTTTTTTGCAGCGTTCCTCCCCCCGAGTTTCCGGACGAGTCTGATTTAGCGCGGCCGTGCGTCTCTGTGTTTTTTCCAGGAGAACAAGACGGCTCTGTACTGGGCCGTGGAGAAAGGAAACGCCACCATGGTTCGGGACATCCTGCAGTGTAACCCCGACACGGAGACCTGCACCAAGGTGAGCTCACCTGCCGCGAGCCTAGGTCCCGGGGAGCGTTTATGTTAACGGTCTGGGTGTGTTTTCCTGTCAGGATGGAGACACCCCGCTGATCAAAGCCACTAAGATGAGGAACATTGAGATCGTGGAGCTGCTGCTGGATAAAGGAGCCAAGGTGTCGGCCGTGGACAAGGTAGGAGCCTCGGAGCCGCACTCGCAGCGGATACCCTCCGCTAGCCGCCAACGCTGCTAACACTAACTCTGATTTCCAGAAAGGAGACACTCCGCTCCACATCGCCATCCGCGGCCGGAGCCGCCGCCTTGCCGAGCTGCTGCTCCGTAACCCCAAAGATGGCCGCCTGCTGTACCGGCCCAACAAGGCCGGGGAGACGCCGTACAACATCGACTGCAGCCACCAGAAGAGCATCCTCACCCAGATCTTCGGGGCTCGTACGTTGGTTTCACTTCTGACGATCGTGTGACGCTTTATTGATCCCAGAGGGAAATAAGTGCTGTTGTACTTCATACTATTTAATTCTTTAATGAGTCATCGTAGATCCGCTCTGTGTAGCACTGAAGACACTCTGTTGTTGTAGGACCAGAACCAGAAGCTTCTTCATCAGGTTGTTGAGCCTTTTTAAGTCCCTGGCTCTGATGCTGCTACCCCCCCCCCTACAGGTCACCTCTCCCCAACTGAGACGGACGGCGACATGTTGGGCTACGACCTGTACAGCTCTGCTCTGGCTGACATCCTGAGCGAACCCACCATGCAGCCCCCCATCTGCGTCGGTCTGTACGCTCAGTGGGGCAGCGGCAAATCCTTCCTGCTCAAGAAACTGGAGGGTGAGTCCACACACACACACATGACAGCAAACCTGTACCATAAGTCAACCTCGTTTTTTTCATTTTTTTCCCTTGGACATTGCTCAGTCTGTGACTTTATGAAAACGATAAAGAAAAGGACGTTCCTTTTTCGTTTTCATGCCCTTTGGCGATCCCAAGCGGCTCGGCGCTCGCTCTTCTGCTCCTAGGTTAGCTAGTAGGGATGTGTATTGGCAAAAATCTGCCGAGACGATATGTATCGCGATACTATGTGTAAGACGATATAATGTGATTTTTAAAACTCAATTTAACCGTACAAAACTGTCCCATCATTCTAAACACTCCAACCTGTTTCATGCTTTAACACATCCAGTTTTATTACTAGATCTAGTTGATCCACTGGAACAAAGAAGCCACAAACTACCAGTCATGCTTTTAATTCAGTTAATTCAGTAAAAAAAAAAATTTCAAAGTACATTTTTTTTAAATATTTTTGTTTTTAATATCAATACAATATCAGAACTAAAATATCGGGATGTATCGGTGTATCGATATTTTCTTACATCTCTGTTATCTAGCGTTGTTTTTTGCCTTACCTGGCGTTGACTCATGAAGCTTCACTCTCCTCTGTAAAGCAAGGCGGTGGAGGTGTGATGTCGTGGGGTTATGTTGCGCCATGCAGTCATTTTAGCGGACGGTGATTATGGAAAAGGATCTGTGCCATATTTAGTTCAAATTGAAACGCTTTTCATCTTTAAAATGCAACTGCCAATTTTGTTCCATAAATAAAACGAATAAACTGCTTTTTCATTTTCTCCTTCAACGTCGCTCGTTCTGACTTAAAGAAAACGATAAAAGAGAAGGACGTTCCTTTTTCATTTTCATGAAAAGAGTGACTTTGGCGCTCGCTCTTCTTCTTCTGGGTTTTAACGGCGCATCAGCTGCTTTATTTGGCCTTTTATATCCGTGTTAACTAAAGAAACAAAAGCTGATATCAAGATAAATAGCTTTATTATTTGTATTATTTATGTAAGACACTGTGGTGGGCGTTGCTCCTTGTGTTCAGCTGCCGCCGCCGCTGATGTAAAACGAGAAACGTCCCCGACTAATTCCTGGAACACACATTAATACGGTCAGAGGTCCAGTCTGCTTCTGCTTCACTGCTACGTAGAGAGAGAACGGCGCCGACGAGGGAAGCGACGTGGCGTCTTTCGGCTCGGTAGCGTCTCTCGTTGCTAATGGCAACACCAAGTAAGGCAAAAAACACAGCAGCCTGACTTAAAAAGAAGAAGAGCGCTGACATCACTCCTCTGCGCCGCTTGGGATCCGACCGTAACCCCGTTTGAACCGTGGGACATTTTTTGCGGGGCGGGCGTGAAAACTTAAAAAGAACATCCTTCTCTTCATCGTTTTCATCGAGTCACAGAACGAGCGACGCTGAAGGAGAAAATGAAAAAGCAGTTTGGAGGATTTCTTATTCATTTTATTCATGAGACTAAAATTGGCATTTTCCTCCTCCTCCTCTTCTTCCTCTTCCTCCCCCTCCTCCTCCTCTTCCTCTTCCTCTTCCTCCCCCTCCTCTTCTTCCTCTTCCTCCCCCTCCTCCTCTTCCTCATCGTCCTCCTCTTCCTTCTCCTCCTCTTCTTCCTCTTCTTCCTCCTCCTCTTCTTCCTCTTCCTCCCCCTCCTCCTCCTCTTCCTCCTCGTCCTCCTCTTCCTTCTCCTCCTCTTCTTCCTCTTCTTCTTCCTCCTCCTCCTCTTCTTCCTCTTCTTCCTCCTCCTCCTCTTCTTCCTCCTCCTTCCTTCTCCTTCTTCTTCCTCCCCCTCCTCCTCCTCCTCCTCTCCTTCATCCTCTTCCTCCTCCTCTTCCTCCTCCTCTTCCTCCTCCTCTTCTTCCTCTTCTTCCTCCTCCTCTTCTTCCTCTTCCTCCCCCTCCTCCTCTTCCTCCTCTTCTTCCTCGTCCTCCTCTTCCTTCTCCTCCTCTTCTTCCTCTTCCTCCCCCTCCTCCTCCTCTTCCTCTTCCTCCCCCTCCTCTTCTTCCTCTTCCTCCCCCTCCTCCTCTTCCTCCTCCTCTTCCTCCCCCTCCTCCTCTTCCTCCTCTTCTTCCTCGTCCTCCTCTTCCTTCTCCTCCTCTTCTTCCTCTTCCTCCCCCTCCTCCTCCTCTTCCTCTTCCTCCCCCTCCTCTTCTTCCTCTTCCTCCTCCTCCTCCTCTCCTTCATCCTCCTCCTCCTCCTCTTCCTCCTCCTCTTCCTCCTCCTCTTCTTCCTCCTCCTCTTCTTCCTCTTCCTCCCCCTCCTCCTCTTCCTCCTCTTCTTCCTCGTCCTCCTCTTCCTTCTCCTCCTCTTCTTCCTCTTCCTCCCCCTCCTCCTCCTCTTCCTCTTCCTCCCCCTCCTCTTCTTCCTCTTCCTCCCCCTCCTCCTCTTCCTCATCGTCCTCCTCTTCCTTCTCCTCCTCTTCTTCCTCTTCTTCCTCCTCCTCTTCTTCCTCTTCCTCCCCCTCCTCCTCCTCTTCCTCCTCGTCCTCCTCTTCCTTCTCCTCCTCTTCTTCCTCTTCTTCTTCCTCCTCCTCCTCTTCTTCCTCTTCTTCCTCCTCCTCCTCCTCCTCTTCTTCCTCCTCCTCCTCCTTCTCCTTCTTCTTCCTCCCCCTCCTCCTCCTCCTCCTCTCCTTCATCCTCTTCCTCCTCCTCCTCCTCTTCCTCTTCCTCCTCCTCGTCCTCCTCTTCCTTCTCCTCCTCTTCCTTCTCCTCCTCTTCTTCCTCTTCTTCTTCCTCCTCCTCCTCTTCTTCCTCTTCTTCCTCCTCCTCCTCCTCTTCCTCCTCCTTCTCCTTCTTCTTCCTCCCCCTCCTCCTCCTCCTCTCCTTCATCCTCTTCCTCCTCCTCCTCCTCTTCCTCCTCCTCTTCCTCCTCCTCTTGCTCCTCCTCTTCTTCCTCTTCTTCCTCCTCCTCTTCTTCCTCTTCCTCCCCCTCCTCCTCTTCCTCCTCTTCTTCCTCGTCCTCCTCTTCCTTCTCCTCCTCTTCTTCCTCTTCCTCCCCCTCCTCCTCCTCTTCCTCTTCCTCCCCCTCCTCTTCTTCCTCTTCCTCCCCCTCCTCCTCTTCCTCATCGTCCTCCTCTTCCTTCTCCTCCTCTTCTTCCTCTTCTTCCTCCTCCTCTTCTTCCTCTTCCTCCCCCTCCTCCTCCTCTTCCTCCTCGTCCTCCTCTTCTTCCTCTTCTTCTTCCTCCTCCTCCTCCTCTTCTTCCTCCTCCTCCTCTTCTTCCTCCTCCTCCTCCTTCTCCTTCTTCTTCCTCCCCCTCCTCCTCCTCCTCCTCTCCTTCATCCTCTTCCTCCTCCTCCTCCTCTTCCTCTTCCTCCCCCTCCTCCTCCTCTTCCTCCTCGTCCTCCTCTTCCTTCTCCTCCTCTTCTTCCTCTTCTTCCTCCCCCTCCTCCTCCTCCTCCTCTCCTTCATCCTCTTCCTCCTCCTCTTCCTCCTCCTCTTCTTCCTCTTCTTCCTCCTCCTCTTCTTCCTCTTCCTCCCCCTCCTCCTCTTCCTCCTCTTCTTCCTCGTCCTCCTCTTCCTTCTCCTCCTCTTCTTCCTCTTCCTCCCCCTCCTCCTCTTCCTCCTCCTCCTCCTTCTCCTCCTCCTTCTCCTCCTCCTCCTCCTTCTTCTTCCTCCCCCTCCTCCTTCTTCTTCCTCTTCTTCATCCTCCTCCTCCTCTTCCTCTTCTTCCTCCTCCTGCTCTTCCTCCTCCTCTTCTTCCTCCTCTTCCTCCTCCTCCTGCTCCTCCTCTTCTTCTTCCTCGTCCTCCTCCTCTTCCTCTTCCTCCTCAGATGAGATGAAGACGTTCGCCGGGCAGCAGATCGAGCCGCTCTTCCAGTTCTCCTGGCTCGTCGTCTTCCTGTCCCTGCTCTTCTGCGGCTCCGTCGCCATCGTCCTCGGCTTCACCGTCGACCCCAAGCTCGCCATGGCGGTGTCCCTCAGCCTGCTGGCGCTGCTCTACCTTTTCTTCGGTGCGTCTGGAGTTCTGCTACGCCGCTTTCCGTTTTTAGAGCTGGTATTTACATCGATTTGGCTTTTCCGCAGTGGTGGTGTACTTCGGCGGGCGTAGGGAGGGCGACAACTGGATTTGGGCGTGGCTGCTGAGCACCCGTCTGGCCCGTCACATCGGCTACCTGGAGCTCCTCCTGAGGCTGATGTTCGTGAACCCGCCGGAGCTCCCGGAGCAGAGCACCAGAGCCCTGCCCGTCAGGTAACGCCAGCCGCAGCCTGGTGGTGGTGGTGGAAGGTCAAGGAGACGCTAATGGGGGCGGGGCCGCTCTGATTTCTCCCGCAGGTTCCTCTTCACAGACTACAACCGACTGTCCAGCGTCGGAGGAGAGACGTCGATGGCGGAGATGATCGCAACGCTGTCGGACGCCTGCGAGAGAGAGTTCGGTTTCCTCGCAACCCGTCTCTTCCGAGTGTTCAAGACGGAGGAGACGCAAGGTAAGACGTACTGGACATCAGCTGGGACGCAGAGACACGTCCGATGAGCCCCATTGCATGTGCATGTGGGGTTCCACAAGGTGCCATCCTTGGCCCCTTGTCTTTTGGTTTGCGTACGTTAGCGGTGATTAGTCAATATTTCACCCTATTGGTGCAGGATTTATTTGGTTTTATGCGATGAGGACACAGCTCTTATTCTTTGCTCCGTCCTCCAGCTAAAAAGAAGTGGAAGAAGACGTGCTGCGTGCCGTCCTTCATCCTCTTCGTCTTCGTCCTGGCCTGCCTGATCACCGGCATGGCGCTGCTGGCCGTCTTTAAGGTGGACGGCGAGAACCAGACGGTAAACGCCGTGCTGATCGCCATCGGCAGCGTGGTGGTTCTGGCTGTGCTGCTCAACTGCAGGACATGGTGGCAGGTCACCGACTCAGTGCTGAACTCGCAGAGGAAGAGGCTCCACGGCGCCGCCAACAGGATGCACAAACTAAAGAGCGAGGGCTTCATGAAGGTCAGACAGGCTTTTAAAGCAGCATTCCACCTCGGGCAGGATCTTTATTTATTAATTTATATTTATTTATATTTTAATTGTATTATTTAGTATTTTTTATTTATTACTATTATTATTAATTTATTATCTACATTTATTTTTTTAATGCTTTTTGGGGGGCTTCTTTCTTTTTATGTATTATTTATACATCAAGTTCAGTTTTATTCTTTTTTTATTTTCTAATTTCTTTTGTCCTTTTTCTTTCTTTATATATATATATATATATATATATTTATTTATTTTATTTATTAGGTCTTTATTTTTATTTATCTTCCTAATTATTGATACATTTTTTGTATTTATTTATTTATTGATTTACGTTTCTTTATTTATTCTTTTTATTTAGAACTTTTTTTACTTTTTAATTTTAATTTTAATTTTTTGGTTTCTGTTTTCTTTTTATTTATTTATTTTGTTAATTCATTTATTTTCCTGCAGGACTTTCTGAAGGAGTTTTTTACTCTTTGCTGGTTTTATCCCACAGGTGTTGAAGCATGAGGTGGAGCTGATGGCGAGGATGGCGAAGACCATCGACGGCTTCACGCAGCATCAGACCAGGCTGGTGGTGGTCATCGACGGTCTGGACTCCTGCGAACAGGATAAAGTCCTGCAGATGCTCGACACGGTGAGTAGACGCCGTCATGGAGGCGGTGATATCTCGCCTTAAACGCGCTGACATCCGGTTGCCCCCCCCCCCCCCCTGCAGGTCCGGGTTCTGTTCTCCAAAGGTCCGTTCATCTCTATCTTCGCCAGCGACCCCCACATCATCATCAAAGCCATCAACCAGAACCTGAACAGCGTCCTCAGAGACTCCAACATCAACGGACACGACTACATGAGGAACATCGTCCACTTGCCCGTCTTCCTCAACAGCAGAGGACTGTCCAGCGCCAGGAAGATGTGCGCCGCCGCGCCCGCGAACGGGGACGCCCCCAGCTCTGAAGGTAACCCCTGACGACCAGAACGGATGGCCACAGGAGCCTGATTATGTGTGCCTAAAGCTTTAAACGTGTGTGTTTGCAGTGGGTTGGCACGAGGAGCTGGACAGGAAGTTGTCTCAGCACAGTCTGGGAGAACTAACCAAGTTCGGCAGCAGGACGACGCTGAACCGGCGGGTGAGTCGGAGCGGCAGGTAATCGGGACGTTCACTCGTCCCTCCAAGGCTGTTTTCCGGTCATGTGACTCGTGTCGGGTTGCCCGCAGGACACGTACCGGCGGCGCCAGGTGCAGCAGCGCTCGGTGACGCGTCAGATGTCCTTCGACCTGACCAAGCTGATGGTGACGGAGGACTGGTTCAGCGACATCAGCCCGCAGACCATGAGGAGGCTGCTGAACATCGTCTCCGTCACAGGTGAGCCCCGCCCCTCCTCATCATCAGCCGCCGCTCCCGCCTGGAGCTTGATCCCGCCTCCTCCTGTCCTGTCCAGGCCGTCTCCTGAGAGCCAATCAGATCAGCTTCAACTGGGACCGGCTGGCGTCATGGATCAACCTGACCGAGCAGTGGCCCTACAGGACGTCCTGGCTCATCCTGTACCTGGAGGAGACAGAGGGCGTCCCCGACCCGGCCACGCTCAAGAGCATCTACGAAAGGTCAGGGGTCACGCTCCCCTTTCAGCGAGCCGGACCCGACCCGGCGGGCGGGAGGAGAGCTGACGCTGTTTGTTCCTCCTCAGGGTGTCGAAGAACATCCCCACCACGAAGGATGTGGAGCCGCTGCTGGAGATCGACGGAGACGTGCGCAGCTTCGAGGTCTTCCTGTCGTCACGGACGCCCGTCCTGACCGCCAGAGACGTCCGGACGTTCCTGCCCTGCACCGTCAACCTGGACCCCAAACTCCGAGAGATCATCGCAGGTCAGAGGCCGCGTGTTCTGCTCCTGCTGATTGATCCAGATGTTTGGTGGTTCTGCTGCTCTCCTTTCTTTCCATCCAGATCATTTTCATCTAGATGTCCAAAATATCTGATCCAGATGTGTTATTTTGTTTTCTTTACTTTGTTGAGCCATTTTGTTCATCTGATCTCAGACTTTTTCTTTGGTTTCGGTTCTGTTTGGATCTCCTGGACCGACCCGGCTGTTCCTCTAGGTCAGAGGTCACTAATAGGCGGACCGCGGTCCGGGTCCGGACCGAAATGCTGTCTCATGCGGACCCGAGCCGAATGCCAAAACAGAAATGACCATTTCTAACCCCGATGAGCGCTTCTGGCTGGCGCAGCTTTTGCGTTCTTTACGGTAGTGTTGTAGCGTCCATGGAAACCCGCAGGCCAATGGTATGTGAGTTTTGCCATACCACGTGATACCACCAAAGCCATTAAGCACTTTGCATTCCAGCCGCGAAACTTTTGAAAAAAAAACTATAGCGAAGCGTAGCAAAAATCAACAGAGATACCGGGCGAAATAAAGAGAAGGAGAGATTCAGGCGGACAGAGGGAGAAACTGGCAGGCAGGAGGAGAAATACCGGCGGAGAAGGGGAGAGAAACAGGCAAGTGAAACGGTACAAGTAGAAAACTAACAAATGGCAGCCTCTAAAAAACGCAAAGTGGACGGTGAAAATAGAGCATTTAATCTTTCTCTTTCCCAGTGGAGGCACAAAACCTGTTTGTCTCATATGTCCAGAAACTGGCACTTATTAAAAGTGGCAGCGTCAAACGCCATTATGAGACAAAACATCAAAGTTTTGAAAAATCAATCTTATGTTTGAGACAGTTTAGTCCTCATTTGAAAAAGAAAAATGTAAAATTCTTTCTACATTTATTGTTTTCTGAAGTTAGTTTGTGAACATGCACAGTTGCCATGTCTTATTTTCTTATTTACATGTTAGTTACCCTACTTTTATATTTAGTAAATGAGAGAAAATTACACACTTGAGAAATCGTACATACATGTTCAGCACTTTGTGACAATAAATGTTTCAGACAGTTTAGTCCACATTTGAAAATAAAAATATAAAAATTAAGCTTTTCCTACATTTATTGTTTTTTTTAAGTTAGTTTGTGAACATGCACAGCGGCCATGTCTTATTTTTTATTTATTTACATGTTATCCTACTTTTATTTAGTAAATCAGAGAACATTTGAGAAATCGTACATACATGTTCAGTACTTTGTGACAATAAATGTCAAAAATATTTCAATAACACTGAATTACTTTCATTTGATAGGCTAATCAAGAATGTAGATGTTAATACAAGTGCTAAGAAACATAAATATATAGTATCCCGCTAAATTGTAGGACATTATAATCTTCCGGACCTTGGCTTCAATTAATTTTCTCGTACTGGACCTCTTTAATTTTAATTTGATTACCCCTGCTCTACATGATCCAGATGTTTTCTCCCTCACGTTGCATCCTCTAGATGTTCTAGTCCTGGTTTTGATTCAGATGTTCTCACATTGCAGATGTGCGAGCAGCCCGGGAACAGATGAACATGGGCGGAGTCACCTACCCAGCCATCCCCCTGCAGGAGGCCCAGCCCCGCCCCATCTCGGTCTACAGCCAGGTGTCGTCCACCTGCTCTCCCTCCGCCTCCTTCAGCGGGCCCTTCAACCCGCCACCAGGGGGCGTCATCTCCCCGCAGCCTCACAGCAGCTACTACAGCGGCATGGCCGGCCCGCAGCATCCCTTCTACAACAGGGTGAGCACAGGCCCCGCCCACCCCTCATGTGACGTCATCACGCCATGTGACATCCTGGTTTGGTTTTATTCATCGTTTTTTTCCATCATTTTGATTTGATTTCAGTGAATCTCTGCCGCCTCGCTCAGTCGACCAATCGTCTTCCTGCAGCAGGCGGCGGAGATTCGCTCCCTTATTTCAGTTTTTCTCTCCATCCATGACCCTGATTTTGATTTTCTCCCCTCCACCCCTAAACCCCGCCTCCTCAGCCATATTTCTCCCACCACCTCTACCAGCTGCCACGCCCATTCGTGGCCCCCTTCACTCATCATCTCCATCTGCGGCCGCCGCCTAAAGTCTTGTTCAGCAGGGACGCCGGCGCCGCTGCACCCGTAAGTACGAGCGGCAGCAGCAGCGACTCACCTGCTCAGGTGTTCTGGGGTCGGGAGGTGCCAGTCAGACCCAAACGTCCAAACAGAACACACAGGGTCAGATATTTACATACAGTCCCAGCAGGATGGTTCCTCCAGGCCGGTTGAGGTCGGATCGGGTTAACGGATCTTGGTTCTGTTGGAACACTCGACCGCCTCCAGTATATGAATAATTTGGAGGTATTCCTCCGTCTTCATTATTTCACTGCAGCAGTGACCCCACAGCATGATGCTGCCACCGCCATGCTGGCCGGTTGGTGTCCCTTTTTGTCTTTCCGTCCTCTGTGTGGTCGGCTGTCCAGCTTTTTGATTGGTCAGATGAAAAACTGGTCTCAATGGGACCGTTACACTGGTGTCCCAGTAGCCTCCGGCTCGAGCCCCGATGGTTCCTGGGTCGTCTTCTTCTACAAGACGTGGGCAGACGAGACTGTTTGGCCACAGTCACTGTTAAGCATGGTGATGGCTGCATAATGCTGTGGGACTTGAAGGTAGACGGACTCTGACATCCAGACTGGTTTTGGATAAAGGATTTTGATTAGACCTCTGGTGTTTCTTCTTCTTTTTTCAACGTCTTTCTTCTTCTTCGTCTTCTTCATCTTTCTTCTTCTTCGTCTTCTTCATCTTTCTTCCTTTTCATCTTTTTTCTTCTTTTCCGTCTAATACGTCTTTCTTTTTCTTTTTCTTCATCTTCGTCTTTCATCTTCATCTTTCTTCTCTTTCGTCTTCATCTTTTTTCGTCTTTCTTCTTAATCTTCTTTTTCTTCGTCTTTCTTCTTTTTCATCTGTTTTCCTCTTTTCCGTCTAATACGTCTTTCTTCGTCTTCATCTTCCTTTTTCTTCATAATTTCTCTTCTTTTTCATCTTCGTCTTCTTCATCTTTCTTCTTTTTCTTCGTATTTTTTCTTCGTCTTCATCTTTTTTGTCTTCTTCGTCTTTCTTCATCTTCGTCTTCATCTTTTTTCTTCTTTTTCTTCGTGTTTCTTTTTCTTCATCATCTTTTTTCTTTTCTTTTTCATCTTTCTTCTTTTTCGTCTTCTTCGTCTTTCTTCTTTTTCGTCTTTCTTCATCTTCTTCGTCTTTCTTTTTCTTCATCATCTGTTTTATCTTTCTTCGTCTTTTTTCTTCTTTTCCGTCTAATACGTCTTTCTTCTTCTTCATGTTTCTTCTTCGTCTTTCTTCTTTTCCGTCTTTCTTCTTTGTCTTTCTTCTTCGTCTTTCTTCTTCGTCTTCTTTGTCTTTCTTCGTCTTTTTTCTTTTTTGTCTTTCTTCATCTTTCTTGTTCTTCATCTTCATCTTTTTTTGTTTTCGTCTTCGTCTTTCTTCATCTTTCTTCATCTTTCTTGTTCTTCATCTTCATCTTTTTTTTTGTTTTCGTCTTCGTCTTTCTTCCTTATCGTCTTTTTTCTTTTTTTTCCGTCTAATACATCTTTCTTCTTCATCTTTTTCGTCTTCTTCGTCTTCTTTGTCTTTCTTCTTCATATTTTTTCTTCTTTTTCGTCTTTCTTCTTCTTCTCCCTCCATTTTTCTCTCCTCTGGGTGTTTTTGTATCAGAGCTTCTGATGTTTGTCAGTCAGATTCATTTCCTGCCGATGCGCTCCTGATGTTTCCATCCTTCGCCTGTCTGTCTGTCTGTCTGCAGTCTAAGAGTTCATCTTTTAAAAGGAAGCAGGTACTGAACCTTCCCTGATGTGACGTTCCCTCGGCCCCTCGAATGTCCACAGAAGTCCTCTAGGTTCACGCTCCGGTAAATTATGGGATGATGATCGTTTGTTTAGCCGTTAGCTGTGCCGCAGCTCGTCCTTCCACTCACTGCTTTAAATCCACCTCAGGAAAAACGTCCAAACCCCATCTGTGGCGTCAGAGGAGCCGGAGCCTAACCGGATTCTGTGGACATACAGGTGTCCTGTTCCCAGTTTTCCCAGCATGCATCCTGCCTGGAAACCTGTAGCTTCAGCTCCACTTTTGATCTTCTCACTCCCAACCACTCTAACACCTCAGCTTAGTGTTGTTTTCTAGAGTTAAGAACGGGAAAGTTTCAGATTAGAGGTGAACAGATTTATTATTCAATTTTTACTTCAACATAAAAAGTGAAAAGAACAGTTTAGATTCAGCTTAAATATCCTGATTTAGCAAAAGAGACAATTCTTAAAAATAAGATTCACGTAAATGAAAACATAATAGAGACTAAATTAAATTTAATATAATTTCCACAAAGTCTTTTTCCTTTTGAATGGTATTATTCAAAGATAAATAAATTGTATTTTACTGTCTTTAAAAAAATTATATATTAACTTTAATAATAATGTTATTGATATGTATAATAATAATCTTAATAGTAATATATTAATCACTTAGATAAAAAATAAAATAGACTCAATTATACCAATATATTTTTCTTTTTATTAATATTTAAATATTTAGTCATAAAAAGAAAAAAAAGCCCAGATAATAGTTTTAAAATATCTTTCACTGAAAAATGTACTCTTTATTTTTTATTTTTATCTAGGTGATATGTATAATAATAATTTTAATAGTACAATATTAATCACTTAGATAAAATAAAATAGACTCAATTACACAGTCAAATATTTTTTTCTTTTTGTTAATAATATTTAGTAATAATCATAATACATAAAAAGAAAAAAGAAAGAAAAAAAAGAAAAGCCAAACTAATAGTTTTAAAATATCTTTCACTGCAAAATGTACTCTTAATTTTGTATTTATTTTTATCTAGGTGAAAATACTACTACTAATAATAATACATATTACATATAATTGTATCCAGGTGAAAATGTTAACAATTTTTATTATTTAAAATAAATTTAGTGTAAATAAATTATTATTATTATTACCCAATAAAAATAATAATGTTAATATCATTACTTTCACCTAGATACAAATACATTAAAGAGCATATGTTGCAGTTAAAGATATTTTAAAAACTATTATTTTGGCTTTTATTCTCTTTTTTTAGGAAATATAATAATGAGTAAATATTTAAATATTTCTTTTTTATTTCAACTTTAGATCATTTACATTTACTCAATTCCATAGTTTTATATAGAGAAAAAGAAATTATAATAAATGGCAATAATCGCTTAAATAAAATTCAAATAAAGAATACATTTGTAGTAAAACATCATTTCAAAACTAGATTATTATTTTGGCTTTTTTTTAATTGATTTATTACATTTATTTTTTAATTCTTTAACATTTAACTTCCCTTTATTTTATAGTGTTATACAGAGAAAATAAAGCTATATTTCCTGTATTTGTATTAATAATAAGAATGTTTCCTTTTACATAGATAATGCTGTTAATATAAAAATAGGACTGTTATTCTCCACTGTAACCAGATCTGTTTGCATGATCCTGATGAGGTTTTTCTGCTTTGAGCCTCTTAGTTTTCCAGATTTTAGCAGGAATCCATCATCCTGATGGATTCAGCGTTCCAAGCAGTTAATTACTGACCAGTGTTTCTGTAATATTATTAAAAATATGAACTTTTTATCCAGTTTCTTAACGGCTGCTTGTGTTCGGTTCGGTCCAGGGCTCGGCCTCGGTCGTGTCGGGCGTCCCCTCTGTGCTCCTCAGCTCCATGACGACGGACGGCATCTGTGAGCGCGTGCGGCAGACCGAAGGCATCGACCAGAGCATGGTCGCTCAGTACCTCGCCACCATCAAAAAGGTCCAAGTCCCGACTTGACCCGGCCGCGGCGTCACCGGCCTGAGGTTTCACGCCGTTGTTCTGATGTTCTGTCTGCAGGCCAACGTGAACGGCAGAGTTCTGTCTCAGTGCAACATCGACGAGCTGAAGAAGGAGATGAACATGAACTTCGGAGACTGGCAGCTCTTCAGAGCCACGGTCGGTGTTGACGCCTTCCGGCGGGGGGGGGGGGGTTGGAAACCCATGGCGGGTCCGGGTTTGACGGGTCTCCTTTCTTCCTGCTGCAGATTCTGGAGATGCGTCACATCGAGAGTCAGGTGCTGCACGAGGAAACCGCCAGCGAGCAGGGCAGCGTCGTCGGTTGTCCCACGGAGGTCGGGAGGCGGGCCATGGCGCCGCCGCACGCCGGGGCCGCCAATCCAGACGCGTCGCCGATGTACAGCTTCAACCTGAGCTTCGAGGAGCTGAGCGGCGTAGGCCTGGACGAGGCACCGCGACAGGGAAACATGCCGTGGATGGTAGGTCGCGTCGGAACCAGCAAACGGAGTGACGATGTCGGCTGCAGTGGGGCGAAAAAGTATCTGGCAGCCACCGATTGTACAAGTTTTCCCACTTAAAAAGATGAGAGGTCTGTAATTTCCATCATAGCTATACTTCAACTGTGAGAGACAGAATGTAAAAAATAAATCCAGGAAATCTCTATGGTTTTTAAATAATTTATTTGTATAATGGTAGAAAATACGTTTGGACATACGCTGGCTTAAGCAGGGGGACCCTTGGAGCGCAGCAGGATTTTAATCCATAACGACATAGTGTGTTACTAATACTAACCTTCGTTACTGTGGTAATAAGTCTGGAGATGTGCAGGGGGACCTTTCGAGCACTGCAGGATTTTCTACTGTTGTTACTGTGGTCCCAGCTCTCTTCAGATCATTGACAAATTCCCCCCGTGAAGTTCTGGTCTGTTTCCTCACCGTTTCTAGATCATGTGTTCCCCACCAGGAGAGATCTACCACGGAGCCCCAGGTAGAGGGAAATTATCAGTGATTCATTTTCTAATAATTGCTCCAACAGTTGATCTCTTCTCACCAAGCTGCTTGCCTATTGTAGATTGGCTCATCCCAGTCTGGTGCAGGTGAATAATCTTGTCCCTGGTGTCCTTGGACAGCTCTCTGGTCTTGGCCAAGGTGGAGGTTGGAGTCTGACTGTTTGAAGGTGTGGACAGGTGTCTTTTATACAGATAAGGAGTTCAAACAGGAGCCATTAATACAGGTAACGAGGGGAGGATAGAAGAGCTTCTTAAAGAAGAAGTAACAGGTCTGTTTTGTAGGTGCTAAATACTTTTTCTGCACCATTATACAAATAAATTATTTTAAAAAAATCATACAATGTGATTTCCTGGGTTTTTCTTGTACATTCTTTCTCTCACAGTTGAAGTGTAGCTATGATGAAAACTACAGACCTCTCTCACCTTTCTAAGTGGGACAACTTGCACAAATCGGTGGCTGCCCAAATACTTTGTTGCCCCAGTGTACTTCAGCTGCTGTTTCAACATCTGTCCTCAGGGGGGCGCTCACCGTACAGCCAGCATGACCAGCCTGAACTCCCAGGAGTCCTCCAACGACATCGCCAAGCTGACCGACAAACAGCAGGCCGAGTACCGCAACGCCTACCAGGAGTACATCGCCCAGATGGCCCAGCTGGAGATGAGCGGAGTCGGGGAGAGGCCCGTCCAGCCGCAGCCGGGGCAGTTCATGACATCATCAGGCGGGGACAAGAGCAAGGACGGCACCGAGCAAGACGGACGCAAACCCTTCAACAAGAAAGGCGGGGGTGGCGGCAAGCCGGCGGGCGACGCCGCCGACCTGGCCTCCGCCGGCGACGCTCTCGACCCGATCACAGAGGAGGACGAGAAGAGCGGATCCTCCAAGTCGCTGCTGACCCGCAAGCTGTCGGCCGAAAGGGGCGGGCTGTTCCAGGGCGCCGGCGACCTGAAGGTGAAGGCCTGCGGCGGCAGCCTGCGCTACCAGAAGCTGACCAGCGACGACGAGGAGTCCGAGGAGTCCGACAACCCCCTGCTGCCGAAAGACGGCAAGAAGCCGCTCGACCCCAAGCTGCCCGGCGGTTCGCTGGCGCTGAAGGGGAAGGACTACCTGTCGGACGCCACGCTGGACAAGAAGGACTCGTCCGATTCGGGCGTGCGCTCCAACGAAAGCTCGCCCAACCACTCGCTGCAGGACGAGGAGGCCGACCTGTCGCAGCTGGAGCGGGCCAACCTGATCGAGCTGGACGAGGAGAGCGGCGCCAGGAAGTGCGGCGGCGGCGGCATTCCCAGCAGCCTGAGCGGCCTCCAGGACCCGGCCGTGACCCGGATGTCCATCTGCTCCGAGGACCAGTGCAGCCTGCTGGCCAGCAGCCCCGAGGAGAGTTGGCCGTCCTCCAAGGGCTACAACCTGAACCGCACGCCCAGCAACGTCACGCTGAACAACAACACCAACGCCCAGCAGGGCGTCCGGCCCCGCCCGCCCGCCGGGGGCTCCGCCTCCTCCACCGCCGACGTCATCATCCCGCCTGGCCCCACCGCCACCAGGCCGGGCCCCAACAACGAGAACGTGCGAGTGGTCCACCTGAAGAGGGGCCTGAAGCCCGGAGACCCGCCGGAGATCTGCACCGTGTCGTCCGACACCGTCACCTTCGGCGAGGAGCGCGAGAGCATCCTGTGACCTCGTGGTCACATGATGACGACGTGTAGCAGCATGCTGTGATGTAGACGTGAAGCTTCGTGGCGTCGTAGAGAATCTGGTGCATGTTGTAGATGTCGTGATGTTCTGGTCTGTAGGAAGCCTGACGGTGCGTTCACACCGAACGCGTTGGAAGCGTCACGGGTGTCATGTAAAGTCGTTCCGTGTAAAGCTCATCAGTTCAATTTTCTAAACACAAACGGACATTTGGAAAAACAGCAGAATGGGTTCAAATATCCAATTTTTCTTTTTTTTTCACCTTGACAAATTAAAAAATTGGATCCAATTTTCTGTTTTTATTCAGAGAATCAGAAAATTAGAAAATTGCAAAATTGTGTAAAAATATCATCTGGGCTCCAGTTATTTAATACTGCAGTGATATTCTCTCCCTCGTTCCACGTAGTTCTATGACGTCGCGCCGGTTGTGAGAACGATGTGAGCGTTCATATCACAACCGGCGCAACGTCACGAAGAACCGGATATTTGAATCCATTTTTATGTTTTTCCAAATGTCCGTTTGTGTTTAGAGAATTGAACTGATGAGCGTTACACGGACCAAAGTCAATCTTGATGTTTTTGCGCCTGCCGCTGAAGTAGAAAAATCTGAACTTCGGCGTCAATTCGAGCCGAAGTCAACCAATCAGGAGCCTGGTGACGTGGCGTCACGTAATGCTGTGACCCATTTCAAATTCATCCAATCAACATGGAGGAAATCCTGATAGCCGTGGCTAATCACCCCGAGGCGAGCTATTCGACACCAGCTGCTTCTTCTACAGAGACAGGAATAAAAAGGAGCTGCTTGGAGGAATATAAGTGAGGAGATACGGCAACCTGGTGAGTTCATTTCACTTTTGTACGTTTTCACGTTACTGACCCTTCGAACCTGCGCAGGATACTCTCCACAGTAAATAGAGACTCTCTTCCAACGCTAGATCGACAGCTGCCATCTTGCAAAAACACCGTCTGGCCCTAGCTCCTCCCACAAGTTGTGTATTTCCGGCTTGACGCGCGTCCAATTCGCTTTGGACAAATGTTGAAGCGTCAAACTTTGGCGTGCGGCGCGTTTTTGACGCTTTGGTGTGAACGCACCGTTAGACCGGTCCGAATCCGCTCCTCCATGTTTTAGATGTGTCCCTGCTGATGGAAGTAATTCCAGGATCTCCTGGTCCCTCATTTCTCATACGTTGGTAGAAACTGTCCTCTATTCTATCCTACCAATGTTCGTACGAACAGTCGGATTTATGGAAAGTGCGGTGGGCAGTCATACGCATGTTCCTCCACAATCAGCTGTTGATAAATCCCACATGTTTGTACTCATTCACAGTCATTTGCATACAGACACGCCCACAATCAACCATATTTGGTCACACCGCTTCCTCTGACACATGCATTAAATCCTCACGTTCTTTTGGAAAATAATGGAACAAGAGAGAGAGAAAATGAATTTCAGAGACACAGAGATCGAGGTAAACATAAAAAAATATCATTTTTTGAAAATGGTCATATTTATAACACAAATTCATTTGAACACAGATAGTTTTTGCCCTCTGTTATCAGCGGTTCCTCTGCTTCATGTCTCCCCTCCTCCATCACACAGCAGTTATATTCCTGCTGCAGACATAAAGAATCTTTTCATTTGCTGTTATTCACTTCTGTGGAAATACTTAACTTCTTAGAACAAAGTAAATCAGTTAAATGAGTCCTGAACATTTCTGTTTGGTTCTATCAGCTCAGGGGGAACCAATAAAAACAGAAGAGTTCCTGGGAGAAAGTGACAGAGGCAGTAAATGCGGTCGGGACAGTGGAGAGGTTCCTGTTGGAAATAAAGGAACAAAAAAAAAGCAGGACCATCCAGTTTCCTCACTACAGTTTGCTAACCTTTGATTTAGAAGTGGAACAACAGCCTTTAAACTGAAGCGCTTTGATGTGACGAGTAAAAAAAGCTGATGGAGAGAGCAGATCTCCATGAAGCTCCTCACACCCCCCTAGATTGTGATTCACAGGATCTCCATTAATAATCACCCCCGAAATGTAATCATTTATTCCTTGGCAAGTTTCTAACATTTCCTGAAAGTTTAATCCAAATCCTTTTATAACTTTATGAGTTATTTAGCTAAAAGACAGACAGACGCCAACATGAGCTCCTTGGTGGATGGAGGTGATAAATATGTGCAGTTCCCCCGTTCTACCACTAGATGCTGTGTGTACGCATGGTCCGTTCTTCTATTTACAAACATTTCTACGCACAACTACAAGACGGTAAATACCACACTATGCGTAAAACTGTTCCTGATTACGCACAGATCTGATAAATGAGGGAGCAGGAACTTTTTGATGACCCGTTCAACTGATCCAGGACCGACGTTGAAGACGCTTAATTTAGACGTAAATCGTGTTAGCTTAGCCCGTTTCGTGCTGAAAGTTTTCTCAATGGTCAGTGTCGCTGTTGCTACTTCCTGGACGTCCTGCCAAAAAAATAAAAGTAGCATCAATAGAAGCGAAAACGTTGCAGTCGACGTTAAACCCCCGAGGACGTTTTTCATTCAGAGCCGTTTTTATTCTGAAGGGCCTAAAATGTTCTTACATTAAGCCTCATTTTGTTTAATAATAAAGGGAAACTCTGAGCCAATCAGGAGGCTTCTCTCACCGCTTCTAACCAATCATTGGAGACTCAAACTATTTGATATGAATCATAAAGTTATCATGTGACTGAAATCTGTTTATCTGATCATCTAGAGGTTGTCCCTTCAGAATAAAAGCCTGACTGATGAATAAACTTATTTATTACATCTGTGTTTATTAAAGTGATGTTGGTGGTGAAGCTGTGATCATGTGAAACACTTAATGAAATTAAACCTGGATGTGTAACACTGATGCTGCTTCCTGATTTATTTCTTTGATTCTACATGAAAATCTGTTTTTTTCTTCTTCATCGATTAGAGACAAATTTCAGTCAGAGTAGAAAACAACATAACCACTTTAAAACAGTCAGTGTTCATGTTTAGAAATGAAAATAATACTTTGTCAATATTTGAGAATAAAACATGCTTACATCACTTTGTAGTTGTTATATTTTGAAAGCCTAGTCTCCCAGCTGTACTTGAATGCAGCATGGGCAGCAGTTGGGAAAATCCCTTACATTTTTGTTTATTTTGCCTTATAATGTCAGAATAAAATCCTGCACTTCCCGGTTTTATTTTTAAACTTTAAAAAAAAAGTCTAACTATTTTTAATTGTATTCACTCGTTAACTTTTTCTTAAATGTAATAAATAATTTTCACGTATTTATTTTGTTAAGCTAAAATATAAATATATCCCTTATCTGGACATTGTTTTTAAATAATTATTACTTTAAATGATGACTTAATTTGTTTATGTATTTACCGGTATGTTCTTTAATTTACATTTTTTAATTAAATAATTCACTTAAAAATAAGATTAAGATTTTAAAATATTAATTCTTTTTTATGTATTCCTGTAAAAAAAAAGATTTAAAACGTATTAATTTTTTTTACTATTTTACTTTATTTGATCGCTCATTTGTTTTTCAGTTTATTTAAAAAAAATTTAACGATGTTGATTTAGTTATTGTGCTTAAAATATCTGTGTGGTGAAATAAAAAACATTTAAAGCAGATGATCACATTCACATCATGCAGAAAAATGTTTTTATATCTGGTTTTTGTCATAGTTACTATTAGTGTCCAGCAGGTGGCGCCAAAGATTGTCTAGTTCCCTGCAATATTTGGACGATAACAAGAAACATCAATGGAATTGTTCACATTTTTACAGTTGAACACTTATTGAACATGTTAGATACTTTATAAACACCATAAAACAAACGGAAAATCGCTGCTTCGTGTTTACCTGATGATGAGAAATCAGGTGTAGGAAGAAAATCCAACCATAAAGGCCTGAAATAACGTTCCGGATCGAAGCTTTCATGTCGGAATGTTTGAGAAACGGCTTAAAATGGATCCGAGTTCAGGTCAGAGTCACCAAACTTTGCACAGCAGCGTGAGAGAAAGCTTCAGGGATTCTAAAAAAAAAAAAAAAGCTACCATGTAGCTGCTGTTGAGGTGAGATGTTTCTGGCGGTAAGCTTCTAGATAACAGTGAAAACATGCAAATCGGCTGTGGGAGGAAGCAGATGAGAGGCAGCAAGTTCAACTGTAGCAGCTGCTCCTGCGTCTGGACTTGAACCAGCAACTCAGGATGAAGCTGTGGAGCTAAAACACGCTGCTGGAGGTTCCTCAGCTGGTACCGCACTTCCTCTGGACAGCTGTTGTTCCCATCCAGCTGGTAATCACTGTGAAGGAACTGTGACCCGCTCGGTTTTGCAGGATTCTTTCTAGACTTTTTAGTCTCCATGTGACTTTGAACCCATCCAAACCCTGAGTAAATGCATCGAGCAAATAAATGGATGGATGCATCTCAACTCTCTCCAGCTGAACAGAAACAAAACAGAAGTAATTACTTTTGGACCTAAAGAGGAACGATCAACAGTCAGCACACAGCTTCAGTTAATCCAGCTAGAAACTACTGATCAGGCCTGAAATCTAGGTGTAGTAATGGACTCAGACCTGAACCTCCAGGGTCACATAAAGGTCAATAACAAGGTCAGCCTTCTATCACCTGAAGAACATTTCTAGGATTAAAGGACTGATGTCGCAACAGGACCTAGAAAAACTCATCCATGCATTTAGCCGGATTAATTACTGCAACAGCGTTCTGTATTCTACGTTAGTTTAATCTGGCTGGTAAGTTTAAGAATTCTGGTCCAGAAGGCCATGAACCCGGTTTACCGGTCCGTTGATAAACTCTGCTCGGCTCCCTGCTGATAATCTGATTTTCAGCCGTCTTTATTTCCATATTTTGAGAATTTCCTGTTTTGCCACAGCAGAGTTAACGTCTGATTGGACTGAGCAGAGAACCTGTTTGTGCGGATAGACGATGTACCTCAAACTTCAGCTGAAATACACATTTAAGCTTGAAATTATCATTTTTATTGCTTTATTTTATTTAGAATTATGTTTCTTCTGCAGGTAGAACATTTTCGGCAACATTTTTTTTATCCACCCTGACCTCAGTGCGAACCCGTCGCCCCGTTACCCAGAATGCCCTGGAGTTGGTCTCAATTATCCCGAGCAGAATCCCCAGATTTATCAGGCTGGAGACGATCCAGCGGAGCTGCTGCTGCCTTTGATCTGCTGCCAAACATCTGATCAGAGAGCAGCAGAGATGGAAAAACGAGCAGATCGCTTCAGTATTTCCTCTGATATGAGTCTGATTACTGTGAGAGCTGCCGATTCCCAGCTCACCCCGCGATGGAATTGCTGGTCTAAAGATTGACAAACAAAACCTTCGCAGCTTTGCTCTGAATCTCCAAACATCTTGAAGGAAAACATTTAAAGTCTGGTTTTATGTTCTGTTGTAAGTTAATCAAAATGTATTTCATGAAGCTCTGTTCACCTACTCCCAAAAGAAACAGGAAAGCTGAATGTTGAAGACGACAGATGAGTCTAACAGAGCTTAAGGAGGTTTTTATGTCCTGTATTAAAATCTTCACATTGTTGAAATTAAGAGACATAAACGGTCCAACCCACGATCTTCTACCTTGCTTTATCGCTTTACTTCTTTTCCCACTCATGGTGCTCCTGTTTATTTTGGAGTCAAACAAAGCTGACCATTCAGCCTTCCAAACAACCCCTTATGTTTTGGAGGAAATGGTTAATTACCTCTCTTCTTTAATCTCCAAAGGAAAAGAGCAAAGTAAAGGACTAAAACAGATGGATGCTGAGCAGAGGAGGTAATGGGATTGGCCCAAAGTGGATTCTGAGAGTTGGATCGAAACTACATATAGGTTTCATAAAAAAAGACAACCGACAACCTACCAACCAAAACATCAGCTCAGCTCACCTACCTACCTACACTACCGTTCAAAAGTTTGGGGTCACCCAAACAATTTTGTGTTTTCCATGAAAAGTCACACTTATTCACCACCATACGTTGTGAAATGAATAGAAAATAGAGTCAAGACATTGACAAGGTTAGAAATAATGATTTGTATTTGAAATAAGATTTTTTTTACATCAAACTTTGCTTTCGTCAAAGAATCATCCTTTTGCAGCAATTACAGCATTGCAGACCTTTGGCATTCTAGCTGTTAATTTGTTGAGGTAATCTGGAGAAATTGCACCCCACGCTTCTAGAAGCAGCTCCCACAATTTGGATTGGTTGGATGGGCACTTCTTGCGTACCATACGGTCAAGCTGCTCCCACAACAGCTCAATGGGGTTCAAATCTGGTGACTGCGCTGGCCACTCCATTACCGATAGAATACCAGCTGCCTGCTTCTTCTCTAAATAGTTCTTG
>OY747719.1:45304762-45317262 GCA_963556495.2 Valencia hispanica | reverse complement strand
ACCTACCTACCTACCTACCTACCTACCTACCTACCAACCAACCAATGAGCTCATCTACCTACCTACCAACCAATGAGCTCATCTACCTACCTACCTACCTACCAACCAATGAGCTCACCTACCGACCTACCTACCAACCAATGAGCTCATCTACCAACCTACCAACCAATGAGCTCACCTACCGACCTACCTACCAACCAGCTCACCTACTTAGCTACCTATCAACCAACCAATCAGCTCACCCACCCACCTACCTACCAACCAATGAGCTCACCTACCTACCTACCTACCTACCTACCTAGCCACCTACCTACCTGACCAAACGGTCTGAACAATCTACAAACCTACCCACCCACCAACCAACCAACCAATCAATGAATTCAATGGAACAAGACATCCATAGCTTGCTAGTTGGACCTCTAAATATCTCGTTTCTCCACTTCTGTGTTCTTGAAAAACGTCCTCCTGAACATTCTGGATCCAAACCAGAAGACAACAGAAACCACTGGATGGACCAGGAATTATTAAACATCAGAAACCCGGGTACGTGGATGTTTTCTACGTTTTTTCTTTCTTGGAGGTTGGTTTCTTTGAGCTCTTTGTCGGTCTTGGTGAGTTTAGCTTCTCTGTCTCACTGACTGCAGACTCCATCGCCCGTTTAATCAAATGCACATGTGAACTAATCTACACCTTCCTCTGTTTCTGGTTGCTCTGAAGAAGACATCCGCTGCTACACGAAGCCTTCTAGCTCGTTTGGAGCATATCAGGTTTGGACTTTAGTCTCAGTTTTCTTTCCTTAAAGAAAATCCAACTTTACTAACATTTGCAACACAAAGAGCACAACTTTCCCAGAGTTTAATTCTTTAAACTCACATGGAATAGCCATTGATTAAAGTTTTCACATTGAATATGAAAAGATTTCTGGTTGAAATCTGTCATTGTTTGCTTTAGCTGTGGCTGCGACAGACCAGAGGAAACAATCTCTGCACAAACAGACAGAGCAGGAAGCTAGCTGGCTGATGGTGGGTGGGTGAATGGTTTCCAGAACAGCTCCCATTAACACCATCAGAGACGTCAGACACACCAGCTGGTAAAAATATACCCGTGATAAGCCCGACCCAGGTGGGGACGCTTCAAGGTCCTGGTTCTGATCGGAGGAACTAACAAGTCGGAGAACATCGTCTAGAGGTGAAGCTTCTGATGAAGACATTCTTGCACCTCTGAAGGACTGGCTGTCTTAAAACCGTTTCCTGCCACCGCTTGGCTCTGATGAACTGGGAGAACTGGTTCACACACACTGGAAACATCAGACGGGGTCAGACAGGGCCAAGCCCCGGCTTCCTGCCCCCCTCCCCCATTCCCAATTCCTCGGCCGGCTGGAGTGTGTTGGTTTACATCTACCTTTGAGGACAGCTTGTCTCTTTCTGTCAGGACTGCTCCAATGTTCAGGGTTGGAACTTTAGGTTCAGAAACTTGTTTTATCTGACTATAGAAAGCGATTAGGACAGAGACAACAAAAAGAAAGTTAAAAAAATTAATTAAAAAAAGAAAGCAGCACAGAAAAAAAAGGGGGAACAAAACGAGAACAGGGAACCAATCAGAAAACTGCAGGAGTGGATGGATGTATGGATGGATGGATGAATGAATGGATGGATGGATGGATGGATGAATGATGGATGGAAGGCAAGGCAGTTTTATTAGTATAGCAACACTTTCAACAACAAGGTAATTCAAGGTGCTTTACATGATTAAGGAGTAAAATAAAAATAGCAGTTAAAAACAGGCAGCTCTAAACAGATACGTTTTTAGTTGTGATTTAAATGAACTCAGTGTTTCAGCGGCTTTTCAGTTTTCTGGAAGTTTGTTCCAGATTAGAGGATCATAGAAACTGAAAGCTGCTTCTCCATGTTTGGTTCCGGGGTGATGTGCTTCCTGGTTCTAGTGAGGAACACGAGCAGCAGGATGACAGATGGATGGTTTAATGATGGATGGATGGATGGATGGATGGTTTAATGATGAATGGATGGATGGATGGATGGATGGTTTAATGATGAATGGATGGATGGATGGATGGATGGATGGATGGATGGTTTAATGACAGATGGATGGATGGTTTAATGATGGATGGATGAATGGATGGATGGTTTAATGACGGATGGATGGATGGATGATGGATGGATGGTTTAATGATGGCTGGATGGATGGATGGTTTAATGATGGATGGATGGATGGTTTAATGATGGATGGATGAATGGATGGATGGTTTAATGACAGATGGATGGTTTAATGATGGATGGAGGGTTTTATGACGGATGGATGGTTTAATGATGGATGGATGGTTTAATGACGGATGGATGGTTTAATGACGGATGGATGATTTAATGATGGATGGATGATTTAATGATGGATGGATGGTTTATGGATGGATGGATGGTTTAATGACGGATGGATGGTTTAATGATGGATGGATGGATGGTTTATGGATGGATGGTTTAATGACGGAGGGATGGTTTAATGACGGATGGATGGTTTAATGATGGATGGATGGTTTAATGACGGATGGATGGTTTAATGACGGATGGATGGTTTAATGATGGATGGATGGTTTAATGACGGATGGATGGTTTAATGACGGACGGATGGATGGATGGATGGTTTAATGACGGATGGATGGATGGATGGATGGATGGTTTAATGATGGATGTATGGATGGATGGATGGTTTAATGATGGATGGATGAATGGATGGATGGTTTAATGATGGATGGATGGTTTAATGACAGATGGATGGTTTAATGATGGATGGATGGTTTAATGATGGATGGATGGTTTAATGACGGATGTATGGATGGATGGATGGTTTAATGATGGATGGATGAATGGATGGTTTATGGATGGATGGATGGATGGTTTAATGACAGATGGATGGTTTAATGATGGATGTATGGTTTAATGACGGATGGATGGATGGATGGTTTAATGACGGATGGATGGATGGATGGTTTAATGATGGATGGATGGATGGATGGTTTAATGACAGATGGATGGATGGATGGTTTAATGACAGATGGATGGTTTAATGATGGCTGTATGGTTTAATGACTGTATGGTTTAATGACGGATGGATGGATGGATGGTTTAATGACGGATGGATGGATGGATGGTTTATGGATGGATGGATGGATGGTTTAATGATGGATGGATGGATGGTTTAATGATGGATGGATGGATGGATGGTTTAATGACGGATGGATGGTTTAATGATGGATGGATGGATGGTTTAATGATGGATGGATGGATGGTTTAATGACGGATGGATGGTTTAATGATGAATGGCTGGATGGATGGATGGATGGATGGATGGATGGATGGATGGATGGTTTAATGACGGATGGTTTAATGATGGATGGATGGATGGTTTAATGATGGATGGATGGTTTAATGACGGATGGATGGTTTAATGACGGATGGATGATTTAATGATGGATGGATGGTTTATGGATGGATGGATGGTTTAATGACGGATGGATGGTTTAATGATGGATGGATGGATGGATGGTTTATGGATGGATGGATGGATGGTTTAATGACGGAGGGATGGTTTAATGACGGATGGATGGTTTAATGATGGATGGATGGTTTAATGACGGATGGATGGTTTAATGATGGATGGATGGTTTAATGATGGATGGATGGTTTAATGACGGATGGATGGTTTAATGACGGACGGATGGATGGATGGATGGATTAATGACGGATGGATGGATGGATGGATGGTTTAATGACGGATGGATGGTTTAATGACGGATGGATGGATGGATGGTTTAATGACGGATGGATGGTTTAATGACGGATGGATGATTTAATGACGGATGGATGGTTTAATGATGGATGGATGGATGGTTTAATGATGGATGGATGATTTAATGATGGATGGATGGATGGTTTAATGATGGATGGATGGATGGTTTAATGATGGATGGATGGATGGTTTAATGATGGATGGATGGATGGTTTAATGATGGATGGATGGATGGTTTAATGATGGATGGATGAATGGATGGATGGTTTAATGACAGATGGATGGTTTAATGATGGATGGAGGGTTTTATGACGGATGGATGGTTTAATGATGGATGGATGGTTTAATGACGGATGGATGGTTTAATGACGGATGGATGGTTTAATGATGGATGGATGGTTTAATGATGGATGGATGGATGGTTTAATGACGGATGGATGGATGGATGGTTTATGGATGGATGGATGGTTTAATGACGGATGGATGGTTTAATGATGGATGGTTTAATGATGGATGGATGGATGGATGGATGGATGGATGGTTTAATGATGGATGGATGGTTTAATGACGGATGGATGGATGGATGGTTTAATGACGGATGGATGGATGGATGGTTTAATGATGGATGGATGGATTGTTTAATGATGGATGGATGGATGGTTTAATGACGGATGGATGGATGGTTTAATGACGGATGGATGGATGGATGGTTTAATGACGGATGGATGGATGGATGGTTTATGGATGGATGGTTTAATGACTGATGGATGGTTTAATGATGGATGGATGGATGGTTTAATGATGGATGGATGGATGGATGGTTTAATGATGGATGGATGGTTTAATGATAAATGGCTGGATGGATGGTTTAATGATGGATGGATGGATGATTTAATGACGGATGGATGGTTTAATGATGGATGGTTTAATGATGGATGGTTTAATGATGGATGGATGGATGGTTTAATGATGGATGGATGGATGGATGGTTTAATGACGGATGGATGGATGGATGGTTTATGGATGGATGGATGGTTTAATGACAGATGGATGGTTTAATGATGGATGGATGGATGGTTTAATGATGGATGGATGGATGGATGGATGGTTTAATGACGGATGGATGGTTTAATGATGGATGGTTTAATGATGGATGGATGGTTTAATGATGGATGGATGGATGGTTTAATGACGGATGGATGGTTTAATGATGAATGGCTGGATGGATGGATGGATGGATGGTTTAATGACGGATGGTTTAATGATGGATGGATGGTTTAATGACGGATGGATGGTTTAATGACGGATGGATGGTTTAATGACGGATGGATGGTTTAATGATGGATGGATGGTTTAATGATGGATGGATGGATGGTTTAATGACGGATGGATGGTTTAATGATGGATGGATGGTTTAATGATGGATGGATGGTTTAATGACGGATGGATGGATGGATGGTTTAATGACGGATGGATGGTTTAATGACGGATGGATGGATGGATGGTTTAATGACGGATGGTTTAATGATGGATGGATGGTTTAATGACGGATGGATGGATGGATGGTTTAATGACGGATGGATGGTTTAATGACGGATGGATGGTTTAATGATGGATGGATGGTTTAATGACGGATGGATGGTTTAATGATGGATGGATGGTTTAATGATGGATGGATGGTTTAATGATTGATGGATGGATGGTTTAATGACGGATGGATGGATGGATGGTTTAATGATGGATGGATGGTTTAATGACGAATGGATGGATAGATGGTTTAATGACGGATGGATGGTTTAATGACGGATGGATGGTTTAATGACGGATGGATAGTTTAATGATGGATGGAGGGTTTAATGATGGATGGATGGATGGTTTAATGACGGATGGATGGATGGTTTAATGATGGATGGATGGATGGATGGATGGATGGTTTAATGATGGATGGATGGATGGATGGTTTAATGACAGATGGATGGATGGATGGTTTAATGACAGATGGATGGTTTAATGATGGCTGTATGGTTTAATGACGGATGGATGGATGGATGGATGGATGGATGGTTTAATGACGGATGGTTTAATGATGGATGGATGGTTTAATGACGGATGGATGGATGGATGGTTTAATGACAGATGGATGGATGGATGGTTTAATGACAGATGGATGGTTTAATGATGGCTGTATGGTTTAATGACGGATGGATGGATGGATGGTTTAATGACGGATGGATGGTTTATGGATGGATGGTTTAATGACGGATGGATGGTTTAATGATGGATGGATGGATGGTTTAATGATGGATGGATGGATGGATGGTTTAATGACAGATGGATGGTTTAATGATGGCTGTATGGTTTAATGACGGATGGATGGATGGATGGTTTAATGACGGATGGATGGTTTATGGATGGATGGTTTAATGACGGATGGATGGTTTAATGATGGATGGATGGATGGTTTAATGATGGATGGATGGATGGATGGTTTAATGACGGATGGATGGTTTAATGGTTTAATGACGGATGGATGGTTTAATGATGGATGGATGGTTTAATGATGGATGGATGGTTTAATGACGGATGGATGGTTTAATGATGGATGGATGGTTGAATGATGGATGTATGGTTTAATGATGGATGGATGGATGGATGGTTTAATGACGGATGGATGGTTTAATGACGGATGGATGGTTTAATGACGGATGGATGGTTTAATGACGGATGGATGGTTTAATGACGGATGGATGGTTTAATGACGGACGGATGGATGGATGGATGGTTTAATGACGGATGGATGGATGGATGGATGGTTTAATGACGGATGGATGGATGGATGGTTTAATGACGGATGGATGGTTTAATGACGGATGGATGGTTTAATGACGGATGGATGGTTTAATGACGGATGTATGGTTTAATGATGGATGGATGGTTTAATGATGGATGTATGGTTTAATGATGGATGGATGGATGGATGGTTTAATGACGGATGGATGGTTTAATGACGGATGGATGGTTTAATGATGGATGGATGGTTTAATTATGGATGGATGGTTTAATGATGGATGGATGGATGGTTTAATGACGGATGGATGGTTTAATGACGGATGGATGGTTTAATGATGGATGGATGGTTTAATGACGGATGGATGGATAGATGGTTTAATGACGGATGGATGGTTTAATGACGGATGGATGGTTAAATGACGGATGGATGGTTTAATGATGGATGGATGGTTGGATGGTTTAATGACGGATGGATGGATGGATGGTTTAATGATGGACGGATGGATGGATGGTTTAATGACAGATGGATGGATGGATGGTTTAATGACAGATGGATGGTTTAATGATGGCTGTATGGTTTAATGACGGATGGATGGTTTAATGACGGATGGATGGATGGATGGTTTAATGACGGATGGATGGTTTATGGATGGATGGTTTAATGATGGCTGTATGGTTTAATGACGGATGGATGGATGGATGGTTTAATGACGGATGGATGGCTGGATGGTTTATGGATGGATGGATGGATGGTTTAATGACGGATGGATGGTTTAATGATGGATGGTTTAATGACGGATGGATGGTTTAATGATGGATGGATGGATGGTTTAATGATGGATGGATGGATGGTTTAATGACGGATGGATGGTTTAATGATGGATGGTTTAATGACGGATGGATGGTTTAATGATGGATGGATGGATGGTTTAATGATGGATGGATGGATGGTTTAATGACGGATGGATGGTTTAATGATGGATGGTTTAATGATGGATGGATGGATGGTTTAATGATGGATGGATGGATGGTTTAATGACGGATGGATGGTTTAATGATGGATGGATGGATGGATGGTTTAATGACAGATGGATGGATGGATGGTTTAATGACAGATGGATGGTTTAATGATGGCTGTATGGTTTAATGACGGATGGATGGTTTAATGACGGATGGATGGTTTAATGACGGATGGATGGATGGATGGTTTAATGACAGATGGATGGATGGATGGTTTAATGATGGCTGTATGGTTTAATGACGGATGGATGGATGGATGGTTTAATCACGGATGGATGGCAGATGGATGGTTTAATGATGGATGGATGGATGGTTTAATGATGGATGGATGGATGGATGGATGGTTTAATGACGGATGGATGGTTTAATGATGGATGGTTTAATGATGGATGGATGGTTTAATGATGGATGGATGGATGGTTTAATGACGGATGGATGGTTTAATGATGAATGGCTGGATGGATGGATGGATGGATGGTTTAATGACGGATGGTTTAATGATGGATGGATGGTTTAATGACGGATGGATGGATGGATGGTTTAATGACGGATGGATGGTTTAATGATGAATGGCTGGATGGATGGATGGATGGATGGTTTAATGACGGATGGATGGATGGATGGTTTAATGACGGATGGATGGTTTAATGACGGATGGATGGTTTAATGACGGATGGATGGTTTAATGACGGATGGATGGTTTAATGACGGATGGATGGATGGATGGTTTAATGATGGATGGATGGTTTAATGACGGATGGATGGATGGATGGTTTAATGACGGATGGTTTAATGATGGATGGATGGTTTAATGACGGATGGATGGATGGATGGTTTAATGACGGATGGATGGTTTAATGACGGATGGATGGTTTAATGATGGATGGATGGTTTAATGACGGATGGATGGTTTAATGATGGATGGATGGTTTAATGATGGATGGATGGTTTAATGATTGATGGATGGATGGTTTAATGACGGATGGATGGATGGATGGTTTAATGATGGATGGATGGTTTAATGACGAATGGATGGATAGATGGTTTAATGACGGATGGATGGTTTAATGACGGATGGATGGTTTAATGACGGATGGATGGTTTAATGACGGATGGATAGTTTAATGATGGATGGAGGGTTTAATGATGGATGGATGGATGGTTTAATGACGGATGGATGGATGGTTTAATGATGGATGGATGGATGGATGGATGGATGGTTTAATGATGGATGGATGGATGGATGGTTTAATGACAGATGGATGGATGGATGGTTTAATGACAGATGGATGGTTTAATGATGGCTGTATGGTTTAATGACGGATGGATGGATGGATGGATGGATGGATGGTTTAATGACGGATGGTTTAATGATGGATGGATGGTTTAATGATGGCTGTATGGTTTAATGACGGATGGATGGATGGATGGATGGATGGATGGTTTAATGACGGATGGTTTAATGATGGATGGATGGTTTAATGACGGATGGATGGATGGATGGTTTAATGACAGATGGATGGATGGATGGTTTAATGACAGATGGATGGTTTAATGATGGCTGTATGGTTTAATGACGGATGGATGGATGGATGGTTTAATGACGGATGGATGGTTTATGGATGGATGGTTTAATGACGGATGGATGGTTTAATGATGGATGGATGGATGGTTTAATGATGGATGGATGGATGGATGGTTTAATGACGGATGGATGGTTTAATGATGGATGGTTTAATGATGGATGGATGGATGGTTTAATGATGGATGGATGGATGGTTTAATGACGGATGGATGGTTTAATGATGAATGGCTGGATGGATGGATGGATGGATGGTTTAATGACGGATGGATGGATGGATGGTTTAATGACGGATGGATGGTTTAATGACGGATGGATGGTTTAATGATGGATGGATGGTTTAATGACGGATGTATGGTTTAATGATGGATGGATGGTTTAATGATGGATGTATGGTTTAATGATGGATGGATGGATGGATGGTTTAATGACGGATGGATGGTTTAATGACGGATGGATGGTTTAATGACGGATGGATGGTTTAATGACGGATGGATGGTTTAATGATGGATGGATGGATGGTTTAATGACGGATGGATGGATGGATGGTTTAATGATGGATGGATGGATGGATGGTTTAATGACGGATGGATGGATGGATGGTTTAATGACGGATGGATGGTTTAATGACGGATGGATGGTTTAATGATGGATGGATGGTTTAATGACGGATGTATGGTTTAATGATGGATGGATGGTTTAATGATGGATGTATGGTTTAATGATGGATGGATGGATGGATGGTTTAATGACGGATGGATGGTTTAATGACGGATGGATGGTTTAATGATGGATGGATGGTTTAATTATGGATGGATGGTTTAATGATGGATGGATGGATGGTTTAATGACGGATGGATGGATGGATGGTTTAATGATGGATGGATGGTTTAATGACGGATGGATGGATAGATGGTTTAATGACGGATGGATGGTTTAATGACGGATGGATGGTTAAATGACGGATGGATGGTTTAATGATGGATGGATGGTTGGATGGTTTAATGACGGATGGATGGATGGATGGTTTAATGATGGACGGATGGATGGATGGTTTAATGACAGATGGATGGATGGATGGTTTAATGACAGATGGATGGTTTAATGATGGCTGTATGGTTTAATGACGGATGGATGGTTTAATGACGGATGGATGGATGGATGGTTTAATGACGGATGGATGGTTTATGGATGGATGGTTTAATGATGGCTGTATGGTTTAATGACGGATGGATGGATGGATGGTTTAATGACGGATGGATGGCTGGATGGTTTATGGATGGATGGATGGATGGTTTAATGACGGATGGATGGTTTAATGATGGATGGTTTAATGACGGATGGATGGTTTAATGATGGATGGATGGATGGTTTAATGATGGATGGATGGATGGTTTAATGACGGATGGATGGTTTAATGATGGATGGTTTAATGACGGATGGATGGTTTAATGATGGATGGATGGATGGTTTAATGATGGATGGATGGATGGTTTAATGACGGATGGATGGTTTAATGATGGATGGTTTAATGATGGATGGATGGATGGTTTAATGATGGATGGATGGATGGTTTAATGACGGATGGATGGTTTAATGATGGATGGATGGATGGATGGTTTAATGACAGATGGATGGATGGATGGTTTAATGACAGATGGATGGTTTAATGATGGCTGTATGGTTTAATGACGGATGGATGGTTTAATGACGGATGGATGGTTTAATGACGGATGGATGGATGGATGGTTTAATGACAGATGGATGGATGGATGGTTTAATGATGGCTGTATGGTTTAATGACGGATGGATGGATGGATGGTTTAATCACGGATGGATGGCTGGATGGTTTATGGATGGATGGATTGATGGTTTAATGACGGATGGATGGTTTATGGATGGATGGTTTAATGACGGATGGATGGTTTAATGATGGATGGATGGATGGTTTAATGATGGATGGATGGATGGATGGTTTAATGACGGATGGATGGTTTAATGATGGATGGTTTAATGATGGATGGATGGATGGTTTAATGATGGATGGATGGATGGTTTAATGACGGATGGATGGTTTAATGATGAATGGCTGGATGGATGGATGGATGGATGGTTTAATGACGGATGGATGGATGGATGGTTTAATGACGGATGGATGGTTTAATGATGGATGGATGGTTTAATGACGGATGGATGGTTTACTGACGGATGGATGGTTTAATGATGGATGGATGGTTTAATGATGGATGTATGGTTTAATGATGGATGGATGGATGGATGGTTTAATGACGGATGGATGGTTTAATGACGGATGGATGGTTTAATGACGGATGGATGGTTTAATGATGGATGGATGGTTTAATGATGGATGGATGGTTTAATGACGGATGGATGGATGGATGGTTTAATGATGGATGGATGGTTTAATGACGGATGGATGGATAGATGGTTTAATGCCGGATGGATGGTTTAATGACGGATGGATGGTTAAATGACGGATGGATGGTTTAATGATGGATGGATGGTTTAATGACGATTGGATGGTTTAATGATGGATGGAGGGTTTAATGATGGATGGATGGTTTAATGACGGATGGATGGATGGATGGTTTAATGACGGATGGATGGATGGATGGTTTAATGATGGATGGATGGATGGATGGTTTATTGACAGATGGATGGATGGATGGTTTAATGACAGATGGATGGTTTAATGATGGCTGTATGGTTTAATGACGGATGGATGGTTTAATGACGGATGGATGGATGGATGGTTTAATGACAGATGGATGGATGGATGGTTTAATGATGGCTGTATGGTTTAATGACGGATGGATGGATGGATGGTTTAATGACGGATGGATGGCTGGATGGTTTATGGATGGATGGATGGATGGTTTAATGACGGATGGATGGTTTAATGATGGATGGATGGTTGGTTTAATGATGGATGGATAGATGGATGGTTTAATGACGGATGGATGGTTTAATGATGGATGGTTTAATGATGGATGGATGGATGGTTTAATGATGGATGGATGGATGGTTTAATGACGGATGGATGGTTTAATGATGAATGGCTGGATGGATGGATGGTTTAATGACGGATGGTTTAATGATGGATGGATGGTTTAATGACGGATGGATGGATGGATGGTTTAATGACGGATGGATGGTTTAATGACGGATAGATGGTTTAATGATGGATGGATGGTTTAATGATGGATGGATGGTTTAATGATGGATGGATGGATGGATGGTTTAATGACGGATGGATGGTTTAATGACGGATGGATGGTTTAATGAT